>CM052196.1:18078086-18088991 GCA_028455805.1 Lasioglossum figueresi
TTCTAGCTACTTGCAATCGTTGCCACACTTTGTAGTTTGTCGATAGACATTGAACGTTAGTGCTCTCTGTGTTTCTTATCTCTTTGGGGATTCTGGTGGACAATTATCCGCGCAAGTATTTTCTAGCTACTTGCAATCATTGCCACACTTTGTAGTTTGCCGGGAGACATTGAACGTTAGTGCTCTCTGTGTTTCTTACATCTTTGGGGATTCTGGTGGACAGTTATCCGAGCAAGTATTTTCTAGCCACTTCCAATCATTGCCACACTTTGTAGTTTGTCGATAGACATTGAACGTTAGTGTTCTCTGTGTTTCTTGTATTTCTGGGGATTCTGGTGGACAGTTATCCGAGCAAGTCTGTTCTAGCTACTTGCAATCATTGCCACACTTTGTAGTTTGCCTGGAGACATTGAACGTTAGTGCTCTCTGTGTTTCTTACATCTTTGGGGATTCTGGTGGACAGTTATCCGAGCAAGCATGTTCTAGCTACTTGCAATCATTACCACACTTTGTAGTTTGTCGATAGACATTGAACGTTAGTGTTCTCTGTGTTTCTTGTATTTCTGGGGATTCTGGTGGACAGTTATCCGAGCAAGTCTGTTCTAGCTACTTGCAATCGTTGCCACACTTTGTAGTTTGTCGATAGACATTGAACGTTAGTGTTCTCTGTGTTTCTTGTATTTCTGGGGATTCTGGTGGACAGTTATCCCAGCAAGTATTTTCTAGCTACTTGCAGTTGTTGCCTCACTTTGTAGTTTGTCGATAGACATTGAACGTTAGTGCTCTCTGTGTTTCTTATATCTTTGGGGATTCTGGTGGACAGTTATCCGAGCAAGTATTTTCTAGCTACTTGCAATCATTACAACACTTTGTAGTTTGTCGATAGACATTGAACGTTAGTGCTCTCTGTGTTTCTTGTATTTCTGGGGATTCTGGTGGACAGTTATCCGAGCAAGTATTTTCTAGCTACTTGCAATCATTGCCACACTTTGTAGTTTGTCGATAGACATTGAACGTTAGTGTTCTCTATGTTTCTTGTATTTCTGGGGATTCCGGTGGACAGTTATCCGAGCAAGTATGTTCTAGCTACTTGCAATCGTTGCCTCACTTTGTAGTTTGTCGATAGACATTGAACGTTAGTGTTCTCTGTGTTTCTTGTATTTCTGGGGATTCCGGTGGACAGTTATCCGAGCAAGTATTTTCTAGCTACTTGCAATCATTGCCACACTTTGTAGTTTGTCGATAGACATTGAACGTTAGTGTTCTGTGTGTTTCTTGTTTTTCTGGGGATTCTGGTGGACAGTTATCCGAGCAAGGATGTTCTAGCTACTTGCAATCGTTGCCTGTTTATGTGGCATTATTTAGGAGTTGTAGAATGAATATATCAATCGCAAGGCGCTATCATCAATACAAGCAGCCGACCCTAAAAAAATATTATAATCTTTGGTGAAGTCTCCCGCAGAAAATTGCTTGTCACTAACGATCGGTACAAGTTTTTATGTGATAGTACTTTGAACCAACACACGTTTGTAATCAATATTCACGGTTTCATGGCTATTTACATTTTAAATGAGACGTCTGCTGCACTGCGGTGTTACGGTGTACACTTATTAAGCAACGCTGTAATTACAATATTGCGTAATCTGCGCCAATACCGATGATTAACGACCGATTTTAGTCGAGGAAAGAAAAGGAATTCCGATTTACTAATCCGTATACAATGCTAATCCATACACGTTCCGACTATTAATAGCGCGGTCTAGGGTTCTGTAAGATTCAGTCAATGAACAAGTGACTTCACTATTAAACACTTAGGGGTTCCAGTGGTCACTTATCGAGGCACTGATCATGAATTTTTTTTCGCTAATATGTGTAGAGCTTTGACCCAGCAATGTGTTGACTATTAACACATTGACTTCCACGTCGGTTTTATGCGAATGCCACAATTTTTTGTATACAGAATTATTGATTAAAAATCACAAAAAATATCACATAAACGCTTTTGAAAAATATGAATTTTTCTGAAAATTAAAGAAATATTATTAAATTTTGAAAAATACATAAAATAATCATTTATCTTGGTCCATAATAGTATATATAATCTTTTTTCTTTTAATAATGCATTTCAACACTTTTGCACCTCGCTAAGTAGATCATATTTTTAATTCCTAATGTAACCGTCTTTGGCTTTAATGATAGCATTTAATCGTTTCGGAACACTGTTCAAAAATCCTTCAGGAATACCGTTCTAATTTTTTTAAAACCTAACTAAATGTTCGTTCACTATGGAGTGTCTGTTTCGCACTATAATTCTACAGTAGTGGACAAAAGTTTAAGACGCTCTAAAAAGGACGATAACTATTTTAATATTGTACTATATGATTTGGAAGCTAGATCAATTAGTTTACCACAGGATTTGAAAAGAAATTTTTTCAAAAATTGCAATTGATCTAAATTCTTGAAAAAATACTAAAAGTTGCATTTCAACTTTTTTATGTGGGCCTATATCGAAAATTTAAAGGCCAAGTTTTGTAGATCTTTGTCAATTAAACATATTCTGAAAATTTCGTCAAAATCGGTCGACGCTGTAATGAGCTACAAACGATTAAAGATGGTAAAAATAGCAGATTTTCACGATTTTCGGCCTCTAACTGCAATGAATCCAAGGATTCTACATTTTTTACATCTTTCAATGCCTGTCGTTTTTTCCAATATCAAACGATTTCGATGAAACTTTCACAGTGCATATAATTCACACAGATCTACAAAACGTATTTTTTGAATTTTCAATATAGACCCACATGAAACAGTTGAAATTGCAACTTTTAGTATTTTTTCAACAATCCCGATCAATTGAAATTTTTGAAAAAATTTCTTTTCACATCCTGTTGTAAACTGACTGTTCTAACTTCTCACAAAAGTTCAAATCGTATAGTACAATATTGAAATAGTTTTCGTCCTTTTTAGAGCGTCTTAAACTTTTGTCAACTACTCTGTTTTAAATTATTTATTCAATTAATCCGCTGTAGTCGCGTTTAAAATCTATATTTAAAATTAATCAGTGTTTGCAGTATTATTTTTTCGTATGCTACATCGCACTAGATTAGATTAAATGTAGCTTTTATAATCCCGTTTGCGTTTCGCGGAACCGCGAATAATGTTAACTCCACAATATTCTAAAAATTCTGGGCTCTCATTCAAACGGTTTTTAACACAAACCCTACCGAGCTCTAAAAGTAGCCGATACATGATGTCTTATAAGAATAACAAGATTAAATTTATTTAAACTTTGTGCGGTTCATATTATAATATCTCCGCTATTAAATGTATTTATTAAATCATTTACCACGAGAGCATCTTTACAATTACAATAATTATGAAATAAGAAATCTGGAGCCGGTCATGTGACCGGTCGTGGTTGGTTTAGTGTTAAGAAGCAAAAATCATTGACTATTTGAAGACGTCCGATTACTTAGAATTTCCGAATCGTTCTGATTTTCGGGAGACCTGCTGGGCGCCTCCGGGCAGCTGGAGTGTCCTCCCTTAAAAAGAACGAATAGGAAATTCAAAGTAATCGGACGTCTTCAATCAGTCAAAGATTTTAGCTTCTTAAAACCCGTTTGAGTGATATTAGGAATTTTTAGAATATTGTGGAGTTAACGTTATTCACCGTTCCGCGAAACGCGAACGGGATTATAAAAGCTGAATTTAATTTAATGCGATTTAGCATACGAAATGCAGTGCGAAAAACGCTGTTTAATTTTAAATATAGATTTTAAACGCGAATAAAGCGGATTAATTGAATAAATCATTTAGAATAGAATTATACAGTAAATCCTCCATAAACGCAAAAGCCTCGGGAGGATTTGGTTGCATTGATCGTAGATGAGTAACTATTTCTTGAGCTTCAAAGGCCGAGCCGAACGTAGAGAAGGACAGCGTGTTTAAAGAGAGACCGCGCGAGGCTGAAGCGACTACGACTCTCCGCGACTCTTTCCTTCCCATACGCTGTCCTTCCTTGCGCCCGAAACGTTCATCGTCAATTAAACCACTAAATACAGTTGAAATGATCTCGTGTTTGGTCTTATTTTAATCAGAAAAATACCACAAATATATTGGTGAAAGTTTCATAAAAAAATAAGTAATAATAAAAAACGACTCTCCGCGTCGCATTAGTAGTGGTTCACACCGATATACCCGAGCCGAGATCAGATTACACAGTGCAGAGGATATTTTTGTTGCGTTTATCGTGTACGGCCATGTTGCGTTTATAGAGGATTTACTGAAGTGCGAATACACACTCCATAGTGAAAGAACACTTAGTTAGGTTTTAAAAAAATTTGAACGGTATTCCTGAAGGATTTCTGAACAGTGTTCCGAAACGATTAAATGCTATCATTAAAGCCAAAGACGGCTACATTAAGAACTAAATATATGACCTACTTAGTGAGGTGCAAAAGTGTTGAAATGCATTATTAAAAGAAAACAGATTATATATACTATTAAGGACCAAGATAAATGATTATTGTAGGTATTTTTCAAAGTTTAATAATATTTTTCTAATTCTTAAAAAATCCATATTTTTCAAAAGCATTTATGTGATATTTTTTGTAATTTTTAATCAATAATTCTAATCATTGCTACAGTTTTGAGAGTCACTGTATCTTCAAATAATTAATTTTCCTCATATTTGTGTAGACTGCTGGTTTTATGCATTCGATTCGTTTGTAATGAATATTTCTACGACATTTTTGGGGATAAAGACGTTTCAATCACTGTAACTATAAAGAAAATGTTACGGTAAGGGGTTACTGTCCCCGGTACATTATTTACGACCACTTGCAATTATTCAGAGAACGCCTTCCTGTAATTCAGGCAGACAATTTTCATTTTGCATAAAGATCCGCTGGTCCAGAGCTTTAACTCTGCAGTTTTTATTAGAATGACTAGATCACTTTATAAGATTTTTGTGAGGTGATTGCTCGTCGGTGAACGTTGTTAACCCATTGCCGTATCGTAACAATTCACATTCGTGATGAAGATTTTAAACAAAGTTTAACAAATATGAATGTCACGCCTTTCTTTTTAAATGAAATAAAATTTGAATCGTTTGTAATCAATAGACTGAGGAACGTTATGCAAAAGAAAATTCTCTGCATAGAAATAGAAACTAAATTGAATGTTATTTCTTCCCTTAATGTTTTTAACCCCTTCTCTTCAATATCGTGTCTGACTCGTGATGAAGATTCTGAACAGAGTCTAATAAATATATGTATACTAATATCCTTTAAACCGAAATAAAATTGTACATTGGTTTTGTTAATGTAAGCTATTGGAGAATATATAAAAATATAATAGAAATTATACGAATTACAAAGAATTTCTAATCACGAAAACCGTAAAATAAAACGTAGGGCAAGGAGAAATCAAATTATTGACGTCTTTAATTAAACAAATTTTATTACGATTTTGAATTTCATCTACTCAATTTTGTTATAAACACATAAAGATCCGCAGTCTAGTAATGCATATTTAAGGATTAAAATAAATGTAGCCATACAAAAAATATAAATTTTCTTTTCCCTTCTCTGCCGTTTTAATCGCTGTAAGTGTAAAGAAAATGGAACGGCAAGGGGTTAAATATGTTGGAATCTAATCAATTACTAAGTATTGTATAAAGTATTATACCAATTTCATATTTATAAAAAGAAACAAATCATATAGAATGGAATTATTAAGGTCGGAAGAAATGTTTAACTTTAGAGTTAAAATAGCTCCGAGTGCTAAGGGTTAAGACATAGTCACAGCATAGAAGGTCATTGGATTTATTTTGGGATCAGTTACAACAATATGCAGTAAATCATACGTGGTGGCATTTAAAAAAGTAAGCTGGCCATAGTTTGTTATAAAAAAATGTTTATAGACGACTCTGAATCGATGAACTTTTCTTTGAAACATTTGATTGATAGATTATTATCAAAAATGAATGTTACAAAACGAAACAAATATGGATGTTATGTTTTTAATTTCTGTCCAACATTTTTTTCAGTTTTTTTCGAAAACCGTTTATTTTACGAAAAAACGTGATACAACATAAAACACGCGGCCTGTCCAGATCTACAGGTTTTGTCTAGCAAATTTTTCGTTGCGGTAAATAATTTAGAAGGTATTCAAGAAAAACGATTTTATGGGCACGTAATTAATTAATTTAACCCCTTTCCGTATTTAAAGAGTCACACTTGTTACGAAGAGTTTAAACAACATGTAACAAATATGAATGTTACGCCTTCCGTTTTCAATGAAATAAAATTTGATTCGTTTATAATAAATATTTAAGCATTAAAATAATTGTAGCCATTCAAAAAATATAAATTTTCTTCTCTCTCCTAAGACATTTTTGGGGATAGGGACTTTTTAATCACTGTAAGTATAAAGAAAATGGCGCGGCAAGGGGTTAAGAAAGAAAATGAATCTACGCTAGCTTGTTACAATTGAAAATTTTAATAATGTCCGCCACATGTAATAGCCTAAGTTGTTTAGGGTTGAAGCGAGCCCGAGTATTTTTTGGATTTCAGCCAGAATATAAATTAGATACACAACAGATGTTCCAATTTCATAATGACCTCCCTCGGATCAAAGAACGATGAACTGGGAGCAATAAACTGTATGTACAGTAAATCCTCTATAAACGCAACAGCCTCGGGGAGATTTGGTTGCATTTATCGTAGACGGGTAACTATTTTTTGATCTTCAAAGGCGTATTTATGTATTTATTAAATCATTTACCACGAGAGCATCTTTATAATTACAATAATTGTGAAATAAGAAATCTGGAGCCGGTAATGTGACCGGTCGTGGTTAGTTTAGTGTTAAGAAGCTAAAATCATTGACTATTTGAAGACGTCCGATTACTTAGAATTACCGAATCGTTCTGATTTTCGGGAGACCTGCTGGGCGCCTCCGGGCAGCTGGGGTGTCCTCCCTTAAAAAGAACGAATCGGAAATTCAAAGTAATCGGACATCTTCAATCTGTCGAAGATTTTAGCTTCTTAAAAACCGTTGAGTGATATTAGGAATTTTTAGAATATTGTGGAGTTAACGTTATTCACCGTTCCGCGAAACGCGTACGGGATTATAAAAGCTGAATTTAATTTAATTTAATGCGATTTAGCATACGAAATGCAGTGCGAAAAACGCTGTTTAATTTTAAATATAGATTTTAAACGCGAATAAAGCGGATTGATTGAATAAATCGTTTAGAATAGAATTATACAGTAAATCTGGTACACAGTGGATTTGGTTGCATTTATCGTAGACGGGTAACTATTTTTTGAGCTTCAAAGGCCGAGCCGAACGTAGAGGAGGACAGCGTGTTTAAAGAGAGACCGCGCGAGGCTGAAGCGACTGCGACTCTCCGCGTCTCTTTCCTTCCAATACGCTGTCCTTCCTTGCGCCCGAAACGTTCATCGTCAATTAAACCACTAAATACAGTTGAAATGATCTCGTGTTTGGTCTTATTTTAATCAGAAAAATACCACAAATATATTGGTGAAAGTTTCATAAAAAAATAAGTAATAATAAAAAACGACTCTCCGCGTCGCATTAGTAGTGGTTCACACCGATATACCCGAGCCGAGATCAGATTACACAGTGCAGAGGATATTTTTGTTGCGTTTATCGTGTACGGCCATGTTGCGTTTATAGAGGATTTACTGAAGTGCGAATACACACTCCATAGTGAAAGAACACTTAGTTAGGTTTTAAAAAAATTTGAACGGTATTCCTGAAGGATTTCTGAACAGTGTTCCGAAACGATTAAATGCTATCATTAAAGCCAAAGACGGCTACATTAAGAACTAAATATATGACCTACTTAGTGAGGTGCAAAAGTGTTGAAATGCATTATTAAAAGAAAACAGATTATATATACTATTAAGGACCAAGATAAATGATTATTGTAGGTATTTTTCAAAGTTTAATAATATTTTTCTAATTCTTAAAAAATCCATATTTTTCAAAAGCATTTATGTGATATTTTTTGTAATTTTTAATCAATAATTCTAATCATTGCTACAGTTTTGAGAGTCACTGTATCTTCAAATAATTAATTTTCCTCATATTTGTGTAGACTGCTGGTTTTATGCATTCGATTCGTTTGTAATGAATATTTCTACGACATTTTTGGGGATAAAGACGTTTCAATCACTGTAACTATAAAGAAAATGTTACGGTAAGGGGTTACTGTCCCCGGTACATTATTTACGACCACTTGCAATTATTCAGAGAACGCCTTCCTGTAATTCAGGCAGACAATTTTCATTTTGCATAAAGATCCGCTGGTCCAGAGCTTTAACTCTGCAGTTTTTATTAGAATGACTAGATCACTTTATAAGATTTTTGTGAGGTGATTGCTCGTCGGTGAACGTTGTTAACCCATTGCCGTATCGTAACAATTCACATTCGTGATGAAGATTTTAAACAAAGTTTAACAAATATGAATGTCACGCCTTTCTTTTTAAATGAAATAAAATTTGAATCGTTTGTAATCAATAGACTGAGGAACGTTATGCAAAAGAAAATTCTCTGCATAGAAATAGAAACTAAATTGAATGTTATTTCTTCCCTTAATGTTTTTAACCCCTTCTCTTCAATATCGTGTCTGACTCGTGATGAAGATTCTGAACAGAGTCTAATAAATATATGTATACTAATATCCTTTAAACCGAAATAAAATTGTACATTGGTTTTGTTAATGTAAGCTATTGGAGAATATATAAAAATATAATAGAAATTATACGAATTACAAAGAATTTCTAATCACTAAAACCGTAAAATAAAACGTAGGGCAAGGAGAAATCAAATTATTGACGTCATTAATTAAACAAATTTTTTTACGATTTTGAATTTCATCTACTCAATTTTGTTATAAACGCATAAAGATCCGCAGTCTAGTAATGCATATTTAAGGATTAAAATAAATGTAGCCATACAAAAAATATAAATTTTCTTTTCCCTTCTACGTCGTTTTAATCGCTGTAAGTGTAAAAAAATGGAACGGCAAGGGGTTAAATATGTTGGAATCTAATCAATTACTAAGTATTATTATATATATTAATAGTATATAAAAAGAAACAAATCATATAGAATGGAATTATTCAAGGTCGGAAGAAATGTTTAATTTTAGAGTTAAAATAGCTCCGAGTGCTAAGGGTTAAGACATAGTCACAGTATAGAAGGTCATTGGATTTATTTTGGGGTCAGCTACAACAGTATGTAGTAAATCATACGTGGTGGCATTTAAAAAAGTAAGCTGGCCATAGTTTGTTATAAAAAAATGCTTATAGACGACTCTGAATCGATGAACTTTTCTTTGAAACATTTGATTGATAGATTATCATCAGAAATGTATGAAAATCGAATGAATGTTACAGAATGAAACAAATATGGATGTTATGTTTTTAATTTCTGTCCAACATTTTTCTCAGTTTTTTCGAAAACCGTTTATTTTACGAAAAAACGTGATACAACATAAAAGACGCGGCCTGTCCAGATCTACAGTTTTTGTCTAGCAAATTTTTCGTTGCGGTAAATAATTTAGAAGGTATTCAATAAAAACCTTAAATTATTTTAAAAGAAAAGAAAAGAAAAGAAAAAATTATTTTAAAGAGTCACACTTTTTATGAAGAGTTTAAACAAAATCTAACAAATATGAATGTTACGCCTTCCCTTTTCAATGAAATAAAATTTGATTCGTTTATAATAAATATTTAAGCATTAAAATAATTGTAGCCATTGAAAAAATATAAATTTTCTTCTCTCTTCTACGACATTTTTTGGGATAGAGACTTTTTAATCACTGTAACTGTAATGTAAATGATACGGCAAGGGTTTAATATCGCGGTGTTGGGATCAATAATGCGTGCTTGATCGTAGAAGTGACTTCCCCCGGTGCAGTTATCAAGGACTGATCGAGGATACGTCGAATCTGGGCTCGAATTAGAAAGAGTCTCGCGTTAAATGGACACGTGTATCAAAGGGCAGCAGATAAACGATTCGCATGCGCCAACATCACGGACACGTGACGCTCGCGCGTCCATTGGAAGATCGTATCGCCTGACTTTACATGTTCCTCCTACCTAGAAAGTCATCTCTCATCGCCTAGCTTTACATATGTGCGAGCCGGTTCTCTATGCGAGCGCACGTATCTATCTCGGCACGCTTTCGTGCTGCAGGACGATTCAGAGAGACGAGTGAATCGAATCAGGATTCCTTTTGCCCCGGCTCTCTCGCCAGCAATCCTTTCAAGAAACTTTGAAAGTTATTAAGAGGAGAGCCGCCGCGCGCTCTACGCCGAGAGATCATTAATACATTGATTGCCACTTGAATCGGCTATGAGTGACACAATTTGCGGCAAGCGGACACGTCAAATTAACCGGCGATTTATAAAGTGAAATTCTGTTACGAAACAAGGATGCGCTGGCTTATGCAATCCTTCGTGGATGCGGTGCTAGATGCAATTTTTGGACGTCGTTCAGCCGACGCTCGGAGCTTCGGTCAGGAGGTGATCTAGTTACTAGAGCCAATCGTATAAATTGATAGCAAAACGATCAGGTTTTAAATGAAATCCTAGCTACTCGGAATTCTTGATATTAGAAACAATACCGCAAGGGGTTGAGAAAGTTGTTGGAAAGAATACCGGTAGAATAGAATGCAAATTTTGGATACAGTCTCCAAGAGTCAATGAATGTCCTCAAAAAATATCCAAGCTGTGCTACTTCGTTCTCCAGTGGAAGAAATTGACAAAAATGAAATTGACAGGGAAGGCGAAGGAAATACTTGGTCTCTAAATTTGTCTGAATTCTCCCTTGGCCTCTTTCTATCCAGCTTCTCGTAGGAGTCGCAACA
>CM052196.1:18089091-18112410 GCA_028455805.1 Lasioglossum figueresi
CTAAAAACAACGGAGAATATTTTCGGTGATAGTCTTAGGTGTTTCACACTGTATAGTTAATTCCCGGTGTTAGGTGCCGTCCGGCGTTAAGGGAACGACCCCTAAATGAAATCCTAGCTACTCGGAATTTTTGATATTTCTGTAGGATGTATGGATGGAAGACATAGTTTGTGACAGATGTCTGAAGGCTGACCTCTTCAGAGATGAAACTGTAGCTGAAATTCTATCAGCGAACGAACCCTTACGCTGTCAACGAAACGTATACGTGACTTGAACCTATTATCTAATGCGATATAATGTCTAAAGACTGGACGTTAACTTAGGAGAAGGCTTAATATTGCTTTTAAAAAAGACTATTACCTAGGGAGGTATTTTATCGGAGCTTAGAAGCACTCGGGCCGTGTTAGCTCGTTAAGAAACCGTTTGGAGGTCGTGTTTTTTTAGAGTTGCAGTCGCGAAGAGATAGAAAAACGGCGATTAATAACCTGACTATCCATCGCGCGCGTTGTTTATCCAACGAAATCCGCGCGAAGGGAGCAATAAAAAAGAGAAAGGGGTGGCCCAGGAGAGGTCGGAGGTTGTTCAGATCTTCTCGGAGATGGAGCAATCTTTGAATATGTTTCCCGGGAGGGCACTACATAATCTGGAAGGATGATCGACCTTGCGCAAGGTGATCGGAGATCGATGGTAACCAGGGATTCACGTAGGCGGCAGAGGGGATCGATGGAAATTTGCGAGTCGTCCTGCCAGCTTTTTTGCGGTTCGTCTGGATCGACATGGATTACGCATCGCTATGCATTCGAGAGAAAGAGAGAGTGAGACGGGGAGAGCACGCTTCTTCTCGAATCCATATGCAAGGTTCCAGGGTTTTATTCAGCGATTGCTTCCTCTCCATCTCGATCTCCGTCCCTCTGAACACCGTGCAACCCGTTATCAACACTCGAAAACCTCAGGAATTCTTTCCGCCGGAATTTCCGCGGAGATTGAGCACTATCGATGATCATTATCCGAGTGGTCCCTGTCGTTCTCGCGAAATTTCAGTGCAGCACACAACCCCCGAAAAGATTTTCAACGTGTATGCAGTTCCTTCTGCTAGCCGCCTGCATACCACGTACCTGAAGGGTTCGTGCAACTGTTCGTCTCGGAATTAGCTGGGTGCTAAAATGCATGTCTTATGAAGGACTGCGTCTCTTAGACCGACGACACTCGCGCGTGACTGCACACAGTCGTCACAGTACACTCGCACACCGCTAGACTCCACTCCTGATTTCTGAATAATGCAAAGAGAGGGTGTCTTATTAGACAAAATCGCTAGATGAAAGATCAATCTACAGGACTATTTGCCTAAAAAGTCCTACTTTTACGTTTACGACGCGTAATTCTCATTATACGGCAGCATATCGCGGAGCCGCGAGACGCAATTAACAGGCGACGGTGCTGCCACCTATCGTGGCTGTCGATTGCTGTCGAATAATAAGAATTACGCGTCGTAAACGTAATAGTAGAACTTTTGAGGCAAATAGCCCCCTAGACTGACCTTTCATCTAGAAATTTTGGCTACTAAGAAACCCCGTCTTTGCATTATTGATAAATCAGGAATGGAATCCCGGACCCTTGCAATCCTCGCGTACGTATACGTGATCTAGCGGTGTGTGAGTGGACTGTGGTGACTGTGCCTTTGCACTCGTAACTATTTTAACACGTAAACTACAAGTTTCTTCTGACTTCGAATATTTCCATTCTATATGATTGTCTTGATTTTATGCATATTAATACTTTGCACTCCGTTGTCGAGTGTGACTCGACATCAGATAAAGAAAAATGAAAATAAAACGGGTTGTAATATGTATTTGGTTCTTCCTTTATTTATGTTTTTTAGTTGGTATCTTTGTAACGAATAATTTATAACGCAGAAGTTTCCCTAAAAGCCAGGTCCATGGTCTAACGATATCTAACCCTTAGCAGTCGAGGGATGACTCGGAGTCTTCACTAAAAATTGCGGTAGCATTATTGTCACAATATTGTTTACATTATTAACACTTTACTTACTGGAAGCCTATTAATACGATTTTCAATCATTGTGCTGTACCAAAAGAATGCATAGAAATTTTCTTTTACACTACAATCTTAAATGAAACTATTAAGATGCTGTTGCTATGACATCAGAGAAAGAAAAATGTAAATAAAACGGGTTCTTATATGTACTTGGTTTTTCCATTGTTTATATTTTTTAGTTATAAACAAATGTAAATTAGAACAAAGTTTGACAGCTATATTTAATATAGCTTATTAGTAAACAAAATTGTTTAAAAAGTGTATGGTTAAAAAGTGTTTAGTCATGTGCCATAGATTTTTCAAAATTATGCAATAATCACTGGTCGGTGATGTGTTAAGTATGTTGGTGTCTAATTAATTACTACACATGTAAGTACTGCACGAGGTACTGTATCAATTTCATATTCATAAAATGAATAAAAATCTTATAGAATGGAGTTATTCTAGGTCGGAGGAAATGTTTAATTTTCAAGTTAAAATAGATCCGACTACAAAGGGTTAATACGATCGAACATTTACTCGTGCAATATTCAATTGTTTAGTAATTTACTGAATATAACATAATTTATAACATTAAACCGACCATCAAAAGTGATTGATGTGTATAGTATATTATATTTTGTACAATTTTTATACTATAATATACGTATACTGGAGTCTCAAAAATATATTCAATAAATTCCCACGAAAACACCTTTACGATTTCAATAATCGTAAAATAAAAAATCTAAAATGGGTCATTTCACCCCTCGAGGCTGGTTTAATGTTAATAACGTAACAATTATTTTACATTACTAATATAAATGTTAAACATCGAAGAATAGATTGTACAAAATTGTTGTCGCGAATTGAATTCGTAGTGTTTTGACATTTTCGAATATTTTGAGTCGAAAACAAAATGAAGAGAACAAAGAAATTGAAGAACGACCGGGCTGCGATCACTAAATTATTTAACACTATGCTCCTGATTTGTTCTTTAAGGAATATTAGATTTATAAACATGTTTTTCCGAGAAATTGTTTTAGCGAACTTCTCTATTGAAGTAAATATTTAAATGAAACTGGCACAAGATCAAGATAATTAGAAGGCAAATTATGCCAATTGCGTTTAGTGCTCGGTAGTTCTACAGTGCCCTAAATTACCATAAAGCCACCTGACTTTTTGTTGAAATCTTATAATTATGTCATAGTAATGAGAAGTTGATGCCCGATAGCATTGGAGGATTAATAAAAGAAATCATTTATACGATTACATTCAAAGATATATTATTTATTTGCAGAAAAACGTAAAGTTATATAGTGAACAAAAAACGAACTGTGAAATGTCCATAAAGCCACACGTTTTTTAAGTAGATAACATCAATCTCTTCTATATTTATAAATTAATACTTAGTATAATTGCCATTTCTTCGAATAACGTCAAAAAATTCCATTAGGAATTGATGAAATCAAAGTACGAAGAGTTTCTGCTTCGATGGATGTCCATAACTCAGAAACAGTGTTGTACTGTTTACAATTGCCGTATACTTTTCTTGCAAGTATTCCCCAAAGGTTCTCTCGTTGGTTGAAATCTAGCGAACAAGCTGGCCATGTCAAAATCCTCATATTTTTGTCGTCTAACCACTGCTTTGTTTGTCTCGATGCATGAATTGAGGCGTTATCATGCTGAAAAATGAAGTTGTCAGTCTGAATTTCTTCTGTAAATGTTATCAAGACCATCTCCAACAGCTCCGTATATTGTGTCGAATTCATTTTATGATTAATTCGACAGATTGGTGTTTTTTTATTGGCTCTGAATGCAGCCCAAATCATTAATGAGCCATCACCGAAGTTACGACTCATCGCAACGTTACTTTCTTTTCTTGAATCGTGCCAGTAGTGTTTGTAACTTACAAATACTATTTATAACTAATAAATAACGTTGCAATGAGTCGTAACTTCGGTGTGCATTCAGAGACAATAAAAAAACAGCAATCTGTCGAATTAATCATAAAACGAATTCGAAACAATATACGGAGTATCATCAATGCCTAATCGATTTGTTCGACGTTATTCGAAGAAATTTCTGTTAATCTTGATGTTATCTACTTAAAAAACGTGTGGCTTTTTATGGAAATTTCGCAGTTCGTTTTTTATTAAACTATACAAATTCACGTTTTTCTGCGAATAAATAATATATCTTTGAATGTGATCATGTAAATGGTTTCTTTTATTAATGTTCTCGTTACTATGACATAATTATAAGATTTCACCAAAAAATCAGTTGGCTTTATGGTAATTTCGGGCACTGCGGTGTCAAAAATTCTTGGCACTGATCAAATCGAGATTAGCTAATCGCTTCGAAGAAAGAAAGAAAATTCATATTGTCATTTCGAATTGTTCTGCGAGAGTTCCCTGTGAAATCAGTGGACAAATATTCGCGTAAAGATGATCGCGGTCTGTCAGTGCGCAATAATATTCCGTACAATTCCATCGTGCGAGCTCATAGAAGCCACGGCTCGTAATTGTCCCCGACTGGACAATCGCCACGGGAATTTCACTCTCGAAGCGTTGGATAATCCTAGAGCCATTTTGCCGTGGCATGAACTTGAAAGCATTGAAGCTCGCGTGAGCCGAGCACAATCCCACAGAACAGGGACTCGCTGTGATAAGATTCTTTCCTGTGGTGGTCACCGCGATAGCGCTTTGTATCGCGGATCGCGATTTAAATGTCCTCTCGCAACGCTTGCGCGGTTACGTCAGCGAATTGCGCAACGGATATATTCGAAAAAAGATCCGCACCATAAAATTGGAGACTCTGCGCCCGTTTATTGTTATGCAACCGGCCTATCTACGTGTTAAAACCGTGCGTCCAAACGGTGTAAACGCGTGTTCGTGTTTTTAATTGGCGATTCTATTCTCGTTTCGGACGAAGCCACGCTCCGGCTCTGGAAAGCTGGAAAGCGACGCCGCAAGATCAGTTTCCGCGAGAAATAGACATTAATTGACGTGCAAGATCCGGTGAAGAAAACCGATTCACTGTGTACCGCTGCTCCCTTTTCGGCAAACGGGAATTATTTATGCGGCCAGGCTATATGTGATCTCTGTGCAAGTCACGAAAAATCAAAGTGTATTCTGGGATCGCGAACGTTATTCGTGACGCTCGTTTGCTCAAGCGATTGTGTAAGGGTATCGATGCATTTTATAATTTTCCATTTCTCCTATTTTTCTTCGAATTACAATAATTCTTCAATCGGTGTCCAACAGCCGTGTTTTGATCATTCAATTCAATACAAGTTCAGATTTTCAAAACGGTGTAACTCGTACTTCAAACAATAACCAACTTATGAAAATACGTGGAACTTCGACAGGTACAATTCTACTACAAAATGGGCCCGGGGAATTCTTACAAAAATTGTGAAAAACTTGGTCCAGATAAAAATCGAATGGTGCCGAGAGTGGGGCATAATTTGGTGTTGTTAGTTTATTCGTGGGTGAACGCGTTGAGGTCATACGGAGGTCAACTTCGTTTTTTTAAATGGAATTATATACTTTTTAATATATCGAGCGAAGCAATTGGATTCTTACATTCTTTATGAAAAAGATATTAACCTATTTATGTTGAAAAGTTAGTTGTTTAGGAGATACAGTGATTCTTCAATCGGTGTGAGTCAGAGTCACCGCTAACAACTGCTGTACCATTATTCAAAATATAATTTACATTATTAAATAATGGCGAACCCCGGACACCGATTGAAGAATTACTGTACGTAGAAACAAGCATGCGAAAGTATTTGTTGAACTCTCCTATTTTCGTATTGTAGCTACAGGTTTTGCACTCCAATTGCACCATTTTACAAATAAAGTATTTTTAAGTGAGTTTTTATTTAAAAAATCAAATCAAATGTAAATTTTATTTATTGCAAAGATTTACATCAAATACTTATTTCAAAGTAATTACCAATTCATGAACTTTGTAATGTGTGAAAACTGTGTGTAGATATGTATATTCTTTGTAGCTATTTTCTGATTAATAAATTTTAACAATAAAAGTACATATGTATTTATTGAAGCGTATCGAGTATTATGTTTCCCTTGCAATAATGACACCGTTCGCGTGTGTCTAAATAAAGAAATAATTAATACTAATGGTGAAATAATGGTGAAATTGATTTGCGAAAGGTTGAATTCGACTTGCAAAAGAGCGAATTTGAAGTGCAAAATCTATATGTACTCTTACAATTATAAAAACACGAATAAGGTATAAAATATTTACTTGATCGATGCAAACTGCCCGCCAACTTGTCCCACTGCGAGACATGTAAATCAAACATATAAAGTAAGACATTTAAAGTATATACCTACTTTTATTCAAAGATGTTTCAACGATGTCGAGCCTTTTTGTCCCAGAAACAAGCTTGAAATAGAAAAATTGAGCATCGACGAAATGCTTTGACTGTAAACGGCTCGAATGGGTGGATCATTAGATTTCTGGAATAAATTTTTGAAATGTTTTTATGGAAGAATCTTCAAAGTTGTCGCCCCTAGTATCAAGCACCCTTTCTTTCTATATTTTCCTTATCTTCAGGAATAAAAGACAGCTAGATCCGACAAAGAGAGAAGGTTAGTCCAACACAATTACCTTTTTACCAGCTAAAAGCTCTCCCAGAGTCAGTGCCAAACTTTCCACCCAACCAGCATTGCCCGCGACAGACTTTTGGCTAGAAGAAAAATAACTGAGTCAACCAACACAATCTTCATTAGTCCCAACCACAAAAAGCTTGCACTATTTTCAAAAGTAAAAGGAAAATTTTCAAGGAAGATTTTTTAGTGACATTGATAAAGTGATGGGCAGCAGGACAGTAGTTTGGAAAGATTGTTTTATGAAACCTCCGAATAGAATCGTTTCCAAAAGTGTCGCAGACCCAAAAATAGATGTCGCAGACCTTAACCGATAGAATTAACAATTTGCACTCTTTTCTGGAGTGTCACACGAAATTAGAGAAAGAAAAATATAAATAAAACGGGTTTTTATATGTGTTTCGTTCTTCCTTATTTATTTAATTGTCTTATTTTTTTGTTAAAAATAAGTTCCACAAATATACATAAGCTACAACAAAGAGTGAGAGCTATATTAGTAATGTAATTGGTAAACAAAATTGTTTAAAATAAGTAGCAGTCAAGGAACTGTACTTTGAAGAGTAAATTTCAAATAAAACACTTAAAATAGTGGGGAATTGTTGGCAACAAAATTGAAAAATAATTCGGAGTGCAAAGGGTTAACACTAAACGTTCCAGATTTATTTCGCAATTATTGAAATTCTAGAGATGTTTCCGTGGTAAATAATTAAGTAAATATATTTAGTAGAGCAGATGTTATACATAAAACGAATCGCACGAAGTTCAAATAAATTTAATCTTGTTATTTTTAGGCGAAAAAGATTTTCCAGTGACATTAATACCAGAACGAGGAAACTTTCAAAGATTGTATTATATAATAATCTCTAGCAAAATCCTTGCAGAAATGATCCCAAACCTTAACATAGCTCAAAACAGCCTCTGATCAATGCGATTCTCAGGTCTGTAATAGTTTTGCAGCGCAGATTTTGCTTTATCGGTTGATTCGGTGCTCGATGCACAGTGAAATCGTTTGTAGACTTCTCTTGGGCGAATTCTACAACGACTCTCTTCTCGAGCCTCTGCTCTTTCCGCCCATCCGTGATTCACGACACCAACGATGATTCATGACTCCGTCACCGTGTTTCCTCGTTCGACACGCAGAAACGGACTACTTTCACGAAGCAAGCATGCCTGTCGCGCCGCTGCGCGAATTCACCTCGAGAATCGCCTTTGAAAATATTTTTTCGACGTTTATCGCGAGATCGCTGATCCGCCGACGATACTGGGACTTCTCGGAACGATTTGGGTGCGCCAGACTCTCGACTATTCTCGCTTAGGCGATCCTCTTTCGGGACGACCGGCGCACAGTGGGGTATTTGCCCTGAAAAAGTGGGAAAAATTATTTTAGCGTTATTTATAGGCTCAAGGTTATAATGTTATATATCGTTGAATTCGTCTTAAGATCAGCTACAACATTATAAAATCCAAAATATACGAGGTGTGATCAAAAAGTAAGGTGACTTTGAATTTCGCGGGATACCTACAGTCGATTTTCGTTTTCTTTTTTTTCTTATGCTGGTACACTTGTCCCGAACATATGTTCACAGTTTCAGCTATATAGCAATTTTTGTTTGTTTGTGAGAAGCATAATGGTTAGAAGTGTTTTGCGTGTTCGACGATTTTCGGCTGTTGAAAGAAACAAATCAAAGAATTTGCATCAAATTTTGAGTGAAAAATGGAAAGAAGTGCTCCAAAACAATTGAAATGTTGACAGTGGCATACGGTGAGTGTACTCTGAGTAAAAAACATGTTTATATGTGGTACAAGCTTTTCCCAGAAGGCCGAGAAGATGTTAATGACGTTGTAACATCACACGACATGATGCAAATGATTATTTTATGCAAAATATGTGAATCGCGAAACTTTTAAGTAAATAAATATATATTATAAGAACATTTTGAAATTATTACCATTAATTTTCATCTGAAAATACATCAGAAATTTCTTCCTCTGATACTATTCGAGATATTCTAATTTTGAATTAATGTTCTCGTCTTTTCTTTCTTGCATTATGTTAAATAATTGAATTCTTGTTCTCAATTTAATTCCCGATCAGCCCGCAGTTTGCATTGCAGGATTTACTGACATTTTTAATATCTATATATATATTCTCATTAAATTGTTCAGATGAAAATTATAGAAGTAGTAAATATTTAAGTGATGCAACAAATATTTTAAGTGAAACTTACCAAGAATCAGAAAAGTGAAATTTAATATGAATGTAAAAATCACAGTACTTAAATTTAAACTTGACCAATCAAACGCACATAACACAATACAATAAATCAAGAAAACAGAACAGTATTTAAATATACACTAAATTAATACACACTATAACAGTTTAACACACTCAGAGTAAATATTATACGAATGATAGAAAATGTAAAAGCAAACATAAACTGATTAAGAAATAAAATATAACATTTAATAAACTAAAAAACAAACTGAATAAATCGCTCTGATTGTTAGCAGTATTTCAATTGAATACAGAAGAAAGTATAAGCCTTACAATTAGTCGAATGCTTATCTGCAGTATCATATGATCAACCAAATGCCAGTAATATAAACAGTTCCGTAGAAGAGTCTGTAGAACCTCGCGTAGTTGCGCGCAGGCCAACGCTTAATACTAAATTAGCTATAAAATTTCAATTCGGACATATTCGGAATCAAACTTTGTCAGCTTATAATTACAAATCTTTACCGAATGTAATCAGACCAAAAAGAGCATCCAGACTCACACAGAACTACAACAAAATCGTCAATAAAGTTTTGTAATCGTAAAAAAAACTTACAGAATGATTGGTAATGTGAAAATATTAATAGCTATACTAATTTAGATAATAACAAAATGAAATCTCTGCGAAACTGCTCTGTACACCTACCTGAAAAACTTTTGTTATACAAGATGTTACACAATTTTCCATAAGACACTTGAAAATCACCAATGAACGGACGCTGTTTTAGAGACTGTTTAAGAACGCAAAGCGCGCCTTAAGATCTCTTGACTTTCAAAGAAATTTACTACCTCATGGGTGTACAAATAGAAAAAACAATACTGAAATCTTATTCTTTAGACCTTTACATACGGCGGACAACAAAAATTTTATGAAATACGCAAAAATTTAGAAATTGACTTCTCCTGTGCGGTCGGCGACCGGCCAATTGTCTTGTTTTTCGCCACCGGGCACGGATTTTGCTCGTTCGAGATCTCGGATCGTGTGAATCCTCAGACTCTCCGCAAACTGTTCACAAACATTGCCGAATTCTTTTATACTTCTTGGAAATTGATACGTTCACCCTTCCGTGATCGTCTAAAACAGTTACTTGGAAGGGGAGGTCACGGTGGTGGGGTTGTCGATTTTAATTAAACTTTTCTTCTGACGAATCTAGAGCAGAAAAAAGCAGACCCATGTCCGAGCGTTTTGAACAACACTCATTATTTATCAAGATAATTCAGATTTAATTGTATGATATCCACAACATATCTTGATATCCTCCATTCCTTAATGATATTTTAATTTATCCGGGCTTTATCTGATTTCAGTGTTCTTGGTAAAATTGACGTCTGATAGATTTATTTTCGTCCAACGTGAACCACATTTGGTTTCCGAATGATATCAGAACGGCAAAGCGATGATGTAATTCATTGGCATTCATAGCGTTCATACTGCCGAAAATGTTTATGTTTCAAATGTTTTTATGAAGCACACCACCCTACGCATTGTCCATACTCTGCAAAAAATATATCAAATATATCAAATACATAAAATACATAAAATACATAAGATATCTAAAATATATATAATATAACTAGTTAATATATATTTAGTAGTTATATAAATATATAAAATATAACTAGTTTCGCTATTAACAATCCCACCAAGAAATATATTAGACTATGTATTAAAATAAACCGCACTCTTTATATGAATTAAATCAATAGAATTTATTCAATAACGAGAAAAGCACAAGTAAAACACTTCTTTAGGATTGGAACACGTCAAGTGAGAATCATTCGGGTTAGAAAGTTGAACGATACTATTAAGAAACAACCCCAACGGTTTTATAAACAAACTGGAATAAACTGAAATTGAACCGATCGTTTCGTGTGTGGTATAATAGATTAATTTTGTTTCTCAAGGTATATTTCAACAAAATAAATAGCAAGATTAGAAAGTAGAAATAAGAAAATATTTTTAAAGAAAAGAGGATTTCAAACTTCAAATAATAATAAGAATTTGGAAAAGGAAAACCAATTAGTAATTGTAAGCGGCTTTGGACACGTAACCTCTACCACCCCCCGAGGGTGTTTTGTACTTAATTATGTGATTATTTTAAACAGATGCGCATTGAAGCAAAAGAAGAAGAAAAACTAAACTCTTTGAAATACTTAAAGAAGAAAACTGCGAATTTTCATTCCGAGAAGCGTACCGAGTGTCAACAAAGTAATTAACGAAGTAAAATCAGCTTTTGCCATTGTTTGACGCGTCGACGCAAAGAAAAGTGAAAGCCTCGTAATAAGTTAGGTACATTAATAGCAATAAACGGACTCGGATGCGTAATTAACACGAGCACGAGTAATAAAGCAGAAGGAATAAAGCGGTGTGAATTTGCTGTAAGTAATAACGTTACTAAAGTTTGATTTGTGTAACTCTTACCGAACGATCTGCTCCTGAAAAGTGTCTAGAGAATCTCTTAGTGGTTCATTGATTAATAGTCCCCGAGATCAAAAGTCCTCGCAAACGATGGCCCGACTTACGCAGAGATAACGAAACTTACGAACGAATTTCGACGTAAATAAGTATCCAGATAAGATCTCCGTGTCCAGCAAAAGAGTAGCAAACAGCCTCGGAGCAGATCGCTGCGTCGATAGAGCGTTTTTCAAACGGTTTTCGTGACTGGCTCGAAAGTGCCAGCCATTCTAAGTAATTTAGAGTGCACCGAACGGAACAAGATGAGCTGATACGGACTCATCACATTGTAATGAAATTAAGACGTTCATTTCTTCGACTGCGAAGCCAACTGCCATGCCGTGGTTCTTCGAGGCGAGTCGATTCTCGAATTCCCTTGGCTGTTTCGCAGTCGATGCGATGCAATCGTATACATCACTGTCCATAAGTATTTCACCACCTTCAGTTTATCGGAAAATGTACAGAATATATTTAAAATAGGGCATCCCAATGTAACTTTTGCTACAGTATTTCTTTTATACATCCATATGAAAGTAATAATTTATAATACAGATAATATTCAACATCAATTTCTGCGAATAAAAATAAGATACAGTAAAGTCGCGATATTTCTCCGCGATTTTCTACCCAGAATTTGTCCAGTGCCTACCCACTCCACTGCCGGCCAACGTCGCAGGGCGACGATGATTGATCTCGGCTCGGGTATATCGGTGTGAACCACTACTAATCGAATTACAAAACTTCTTTATGTTTCATTGTTTTTTTATGGGACTTTCACCAATTTATTTCTGGCATTTTTCTGATTAAAATGACACCAAACAAATAATGATAGGTTCACTTTAATTTGTTGAGATAATGTTGTGTTTAACGCAGTATTTTGGATTTTACTTATTATTATTTATTCATTCTAATTTAATTAACAAAATACACAGCTCGATTGAATAACATAATGATAATTATTATCAATTACAAATTTTCTATTACAAAACTTGAGATTTAGTTGCGAAATAAACATAGGTTCATTATGTATTTTTACATAAAAAATAAAAATAAAAATAATACAGTACTTGGTTGAACCACCTTTGTGTTTTATAACTTCAAATATTCTGCGTGGAATTGATTAAATTAATTTTTGTAATGTTTCTAATTTTATTTCAGACTATGCCTTTCTAATCCCATTTTTCAATTCTGAAACAGTGCGATACTGTTTTCCATTGTCGTATACCTTTCGTGCTAATATTCCCCAAAGACTTTCAATCGGATTTAAGTCCGGACTCCTTGATGGCCAGGATAAAACTTCAACTTTTACCCTCTCAAAGTAGTTTTTAATTGTTTTTGCACGATGTATCGCTGAATTATCGTGTTGGAATATTAAATTAGGTCCACCAATCTTGTCGTCATATTCATCCAGTACGTATTCCAATAGTTCCTGATATTTTTCAGCATTGGTTTTTGGAGCGAACCACATTATCGGAGTCTTACCGTTCCAGCCGAATGCAGCCCAAACCATTACAAATCCTCATCCGTGGACTCTTGTCATTTTTACATTTTTTTATCACGCAGATCGTGCCATTAATATTAAAATCCATTTGGGCTGCTCAAATCAAATTTTTTTTCATAAAAAAAATCGCCGTCCTTTTCGGTCCGTGACATATTATATTCTGCAAACTTTAATCTCTTCTCCTTATGGAATTTAGTTAGCGGAGGATTTTTCGCTTTTTTAGAATATTTAAGTGTCCCACTCGATCTCAGAACTTGCTGTACACGTCGAACACCAACTGGCAAGTCTAATTCCATTTTTATTTTAGAGGCATTAAGCATATTTTGCCGTGCTCCTTGAAAAATTTTACCTTTTTTCCTATGTGTTAATTCGTTTGGATGACCTGTAGATTTTTTACTGCCGCATTTTTCTTTCAATTTTAAAAAATTGTTTATGACATTTAACACTAGATTGCCTAAGGAAGTCATTTAAACTGCTTTTCAATTTCAATTAGACAAACAATTATGTATATAATGACACAGCTTCTTAGAATTTTGTGACTTTTTGTACAACATATAAATGCGTTTATTAATCATTGTAGTTGCCTCCCCCTCCTTCATTTCCGGTATATATATACATATATGCGTGTTTCCTGTATTGCCCAAAAGCAGTTATTTTGACTACTTGGGAAATTTTAAATAATCAAATGATTTTTATTATTGAATCGAGTAAATTTCTTATATGGCCAGTTCGGCTCTGGATTGGAATAACAGTTTATATTTTTTTGATTACCGTCACATGATAACATACAAGTTCATGATAAATTGTCGATTTGAGCATATACTTGATAAGTTGCAGTTGTTCAATAACTAAAGTTCCCCTTGAACGCGCTATGTATGACTGTAAATAATATAAAAAATCTTAAAAATTAATTTTAAACAAATTTCTTTACACATTAGTTATTCTTTCACAATGCAGTCATTTTGACTGCTTTGGGGCAATATAGGTTTCATTTTAAGAAACATACGTTTCATATTAAGTTTCAGTCTTTCTAGTGTTAATGACCTTTTCAATCATCTTGCAATTTCTCTGTTGGAAAGACTCATATTGTGGAAGGCAGTAATTTGGCCCTTCTCCTTATCGTTTAACGATTTCCCCGTGTCATTGTGCTTTAATAATATCAAACGAACATAAAATATTTTTTACAATTTTTAAACTTTATAAATCGGTGTACTTACCGTACAAAAACGTTCAAAAAATTGCACTATTGATAGTAATTTTTAAATATTTCTCTGTGAACCTAAGATTATTTCGTATCTTGTACTCGATAATTTTCAAAGTATTTTTGAAACAGGTACGTCTTTACGCTAATACTGTTGATAGTCGTCTGACTGCTTACACAATGTACGAAGTGTGATCAAAAAGTAAGGTGACTTTTTATTTTTATCAAAAAATATTTATTTATTCATCAATATTTATGTTGTCCCCTTCAAAGTAATCCCCCGCAGATATAATAGACTTGGGCCAGCGCTTTTTCCAAACCTCGAAGCACTTCTGATAAGCACTTGTTGGTATAGCTTCGAGCTCTTCCAGCGATGCAGTCTTTATCTCCTCGATCGTTGCAAATCTCCGTCCTTCCATGGGTCTCTTCAGTTTTGGGAACAGGAAAAAGTCGCAGGGAACCAAATCCGGTGAATATGTAGACTGAGGCATGATTGTGGTGTTGTTTCTGGCCAAAGAATTACTCGCAAGCAACGTTGCGTGAGCAGGTGCATTATCGTGATGCAAAATCCATGAATTGTGTTTCCAAAATTCCGAGCGTTTTTTTCGTATTGCTTCACGCAAACGGCGCATAACTTCAAGGTAATACTCCTTATTAACCGTACGACCTTGTGGTAAGAACTCCTGATGCGGTACGCCATGATAATCGAAGAAAACACTGAACAAAACCTATGACACTTGATCGAACCAGGCGTGCTTTTTTCGGTCTTGGCTCTTCAGGGGACTTCCATTGGGACGATTGGACGTTGGTTTCGACGTCATAACCATATACCCATGATTCGTTACCAGTTATGACCCTTTTGAGCAAATCAGGATCATCGTTGACGTCATTCAACAGCTCCTGAGCGATGCTCATGCGACGTTTCTTCTGGTCAAAATTAAGCAGTTTCGGAACAAATTTCGCTGACACACGTCTCATGCCCAAAACATCCGTTAAAATTGCTTGGCACGAACCAAACGAGATACTGACATCATCAGCAACTTCTCTAATGGTAATTAGACGATTCCCCAACACTATTTTCTTCGTTTCTTCAACGTTTTCATCAGTTGTTGACGTGCTGGGGCGTACAGGGCGAGCTTCGTCATTAACATCTTCTCGGCCTTCTGGGAAGAGCTTGTACCACTTATAAACATTTTTTTTACACAAAGTACACTCACCGTATGCCACTGGCAACATTTCAAGTGTTTTGGAGCACTTAATTCCATTTTTCACTCAAAATTTGATGCAAATTCTTTGATTCATTTTCTTCGACAGCAGAAAATCGCCGAACACGCAAAACACTTCTAACCTTTACGCTTCTCACAAACAAACAAAAAATGCTATATAGCTGAAACTGTGAACATATGTTCGGGACCAGTGTACCAGCATAAGAAAAAAAAAAAGAAAACGCGAAACGACTGTAGGTATCCCGCGAAATTCAAAAAGTCACCTTGCTTTTTTATCACACCTCGTATAGAACACATTCTTGCGAAATTAAACCAAATGCCACAGTACACTTCCGCAAACGAAACTAAAATTAGAAGCAGTAAACCAGCCGATGCGGCTAGCGAACCTATCAGTATTTCGAGCACTGTTGCTTCTCGCGCCTCTGCGACATGCTGTCGAATAATGAGAATTACGCGTCGTAAACGTAATAGTAGGACTTTTGAGGCAAATAGCCCCCTAGATTGATCTTTCATCCAGCGATTTTGACTATTAAGAAACCCCGTCTTTGCATTATCGAGAAATCAGGAGTGGAATCCCAGACCCTTGCAATCCTCGCGTACGTATACGTGGTCTAACGGTGTGCGAGTGTACTGTGGTGACTGTGTGCAGTCACCCGCGAGTGTCGTCTGTCTAGGAGATGCAGTCCAATTATTCATAAAAATTTATTAAGTAAAATTACTTTATTCTAATTTATTAAAATTTAATTTCAAATTTAATCGACGATGAGAGTTTCGGGCGCAAGAAAGGACAGCATATGAGAATGAAAGAGAAGCAGACAGTCGTCGCGCCGGCACAGTTCAAAGAATTTCCCACAAGCTGTTCTTCGTTGCGTTCGAAACTTTCATCGTCGATTAAACCGCTAAATAGAGTTGAAATTATACCGTGTTTGGTGTGATTTTAATCAGAGAAATGCCAGAAATAAGTGGTGTAAGTCCCATAAAAGAATAATGAAAAATAAAGAAGTTTTGCAATTGGATTAGTAGTGGTTCACACCGATACGTTTCTAAACGTGTTTACATGCTGTCCTTTTCTACGTTCGGCTTTCGTTTCTACTCTGGGCGCGATAGACACAAAAAAAGAATGTCTCTACGCGATATGCCTCCGTGCAGAACACAGGCTGTTGGAAAAATATCGCGACTTTATTGTATCTGTTTACTATTTCCAGGAAGAAATATTAACAAACCTTGTTGCAAGATTGCCTCGAACTGTAAACGCCGTGATTGCCCAGCGTGGTGGATTGATGAACGAAGGATTTAATAACTTTCGTGTATTTTCTAATGCTTCTACAGTGAACCACAAAAGTATTTGAACGCACTTTAAAACTGTATAACTTTTTTATGATCGGACCAAACGACCCGACTTTTTTTGAGCAATTAGAAGAATTGATTTACCAAATGACATGAAAAAAAGAGTTTGAGAAAATTGCAATTGCCATGAATTACATGAGAAAGTAAAAGAGGCACCATTTATAACTTTTTTATTAGGGCGCATAATGAAAATTTAAAATATGCGTTTTGTAGATGTATATTAGTTATACACATGAAAAAAACGGCACGCATCGAAAGACGTAAGAATCTGTGGATTTTGAGCAGAAACTGACCAAAAGTCGCGAAAAACTATGATTTTCACCACATTTAACCACTCGTAGCTCTTGGGTATGTCCATCGATTTTGATGAAATGTTCAGCAGTGTATAACTAACACAGATCTACAAAACATATATTTTAAATTTTCATTAAGGGCCCAAATAAAATAGTTCTAAAAACGCTTTTTCTTAATTTTTGCATGCAACCTTGTAAATTGTAATTTCTGTAAAATCTTTCTTGCAGATCATTTAGTAAACCAATGCTTCGAATTGCTTACAAAACATCAGGTCGTTTGGTACAATTATAAAACAGTTATACTATTTTAACTGTTTACTGTTGCATTTATATTCATTCTGCTTCAAAGTGATTGAAATTATAACTTTGATATAACCTTTTAGATTCGATTCCGCCAAGTGGTGAAGTACTTATGGACGGTAGCGTATATGTAGTAAAGAGACGTAACGATAAGCTCGTAGCGTTGCGTGAAAGTATTACAACCTCCTTTCTCCTGTTCGATGCTCCAGCTCTCTGCGGAAGATCGCTCGACGTTCGTATATAAAGTCGTTTGCCGATGAAGATCGTTCGGAGCAACACTCGTACCATCGATCTCCCGCGGGCTGATTAATTCCCTGAACCCCTACCGGGATCTTCGCGGAGCCTCGCGATCTCTGGAATACAGGAAAACGTTTGTAATTCCTCGATTTCACTTCTCAGCCGAGGAAACTTTCGTTTGTAGCGCGTGCGTCGCTGTCACCTCGCGTGCGCGCGATCGGATCCTTCGGTCGAGTGTAGAAAATGTAGAAATTCATTCTTCTTACGATAGATTCGGATTTGAAAACACAGCGGAAACCTAGACGCTCCAAGATTTATAACAAAAAATTGCAGGGCGCTAAGTAAATAATTTCTTTATCTTGATTTTCGAAATCGTCGCTACCGACGTCGAGAATATTGTGCAAAAAATTCATGTTATTCGGGGAAGAACTAATTGTATTATAGTATGGTACGCCCCACTTTTTAATAGTTTCTTCAGTTTTTACTCTTCAAAGTGCAATAAGAAAAGTACAAAAAAATCGTAGGGCAATTTTGACGGATAATTTTAAAAAAGAAGCTTCAATTTACAAATCTACGAAGGATTAAAGCTGGAAAAAATTTTCCTTCCTGCTTTCTCTCCTCCTGGCACACGGAGCACAAGTGTCATAAGTAGACTGCGGATATTTATGCAATTTTCAGGTTTTGTAGACAAATTTTAAGAAAGTGGAACCAAATTTAATCCTATTTTCATTGGTCGTAGCTCTTTCGTAGATCAATGATAAATAAAAATCGTACTAAATTCTATCAAATTTCATACTCGAGTAGATTTTGAAAAGTGTTATGAATAGACTGCGGATCTTTATGCAAAATAAAAAATATTTACGTTTATTGCAAGACACAGGAGCTAAATAAAAAATTGTTTCTTCTCGTAATTATCTTGTTAAACTGAAACCAATACACTCGTGTCCTTAAATCTTTTTAATACGACTCTTGGTTTAGATTGTGCGTACCGATTTTGATCGTAAATGCATGAAATCCGCAGTCCATTTATAAGCCATAAATGGGAGCTGGAAGTAAAAACTTGAGGCTTTGAAATGAGCCAAGATAGATTCTCGTTCGATTTCTTTTTCCGAAGTTATACCAGATCGATCGTTATAAATTTTTAGCAACGACCGCGTTCCACTTTTAACGAAATAATCTCTAGAACAAGGAGCTCGATCTGAATGGTTGAAGATTTTCTTTAGAACATTGAAGTTCTAAGAGAAACTGCGGACTCGTTTCCAGTGGGATCTGCGGCGAGCAGCGTTCATAAATCACCGGCATCGAAACGTGTCGAGTTATTAACCTGCGCTCGATAGCTATGAACGTCGGAGCGTGTAATTAAATGATATACAGCATTAGGAAGAAGTCGCGGGTCGCCGGGCAATTAAATAATAATTCGAAGGCAGCTGATCGTCTGCTTTCTTTTTTTCGTCTCGAACGATCGAGGCTGAACGAGGAAAAACCCTGTGCGCGACCAGACGGTCGAGTTTCGACGAGCGACGCCGCTAATGTGCTCGACGGCGACGGGTGAAAGCGACGTTTGAAAAGGTAATGATCGCCGGACGAGCCTCTTAGCCCGTTCCAGCGATCGCGGGGCTTCCGATCGTCGATCTCGACGATTCCGATATCCATCACGATCGTTTCCAGTTCGCCTGAATCACCTACCCCCGTTTTACACGTGTAAAATCAATTTTAAGGGAAGGGGTTGGAATTGTTTCTCGTCCTCGAACGTAAACATGACAGATACGATCCAAAGTCCCCGATGCTACAGAGGAAACTCCATATCTAAGCACAGTGTTGGAATTTATTTCATAAATAAAGAACAAAATCAAACTATCAGTTATTTAGAAGGAAGGATCGATTGAATCAGCTCTTGATCTGTATATAACGTGGCGCGCAATAATATTCGGCCGCTCTAAAAAAAGTCGATTACTTTTTTAATATTGTACTATACGATTTGAACTTTTTTGGGTAGCTAGAGCAATTAGTTTACTGCAGGATGTGAACAGAAATTTTTTCAAAAATTTGCAGAAAATATTGAAAGTTGCATTTTCAACTTTTTTATGTGGGCCTATATCGAAAATTTAAAAAATACATTTTGTAGATCCGTGTCGATGAAATATATTGTGAAAATATCGTCAAAATAGGTCGACGTTGCAACGAGCTATAAACGTTTAAAGATGGTAAAAGTTGAAGATTTTCACAATTTTCGGCCTCTCACTGCAATAAATCTAAGGATCTTACACGTTTCAATGCCTGTCGTTTTTTCCTGCATCATCCGATTTCCATGAAACTTTCACAGCGCATATAATTAAAACAGATCTACAGAACGTATTTTTTAAATTTTCAATATAGGCCCACATCAAGAAGTTGGAAATGCAATTTTTAGTATGTTTTCTACAATTCCAATCAATTGCAATTTCAGAAAAAATTTCTTTTCGCATCCTGTAGTAAACTAATTGCTCTTGCTTTCCAAAAAAGTTCAAATCGCATGGTCTAATATTTAGAAAGGTATCGTCTTTTTTAGCGCGGCCGAGTATTATTGCGCGCCATTTTATATTGTGCATTCCGTATACATAGTATATTGTCCCCGGCATGGGGCCCTCGATCTTTGGTTGTTCTTGGGACCGTTGCTCTTCTGTTTTTGGTCTGAGCGTTCCTCATTCGCGACGTTTCTTTCGAACTTTAATTTTCTTGCTTAATCTTCCGTGGTAGGGGTGCGAATGCGATATTGATTCAACCAATGCGAAATAAAAGTAATCGTGCAAGTCAATCGTCAGAAACAGAAGTCAAGCGGGTAAGCTCGTTTCCAGGATTGCAAGGGTGCGGGATGCGACTTCACATTTCTCGATAATGCAAAGATGAGGCTTTCCAGTAGTCAAAAGCGCGAGATAAGAGATCAATCTGGGCCGCGATTGCCCTCGAAAGTCTTATTTTTACGTTTGCGAGCCGTAATTTGCATTAATTGGAAGCATGTAGCTGTCGTAGCTTTATGAAAATAGCTAAACGCGCAGCTGTATGCTAAAAAATAGGACTTTCGAGGGCAATTACGGCCTAGATTGATCTTTTATCCAACGGTTTTGACTACTGGAAAACCCCATCTGTGTATCATCGAGCAGTCCTGGAAAAACGAGTCCAACCCCTTAATTTTCTTGCTTAACCTTCTGTGGATGGTGGTGCAAATGCAATACCGATTCAACCAAATCGCTGGACTGCTGATCTCTATACGAAATAAAAATTATTCTGCGAGTCAATCGTGCGAAACAGAGAAGTTAGGCGAAATTGCATTTCCTCTTTTAAAAAGGGAGGAAAAACGAAAGAGACAGACTGGCGCAGGGTTTCGGACGACTCGGCGTTCTTCGGCAACGGTCCACGAGCAATGACACCGTCTCTCCTCGCTAAGTTTTTGCCCGGAGGAGCTCTCCTCTCTGTCCCTCAGAGAACGCGAGATACCCTCTCTCTCTCTCACTCTATCTCTCTTCTGTCCATCTTTCTCCATGCGAGCTCTCTCTCTCCGGGCTCTTTTGCTCGCGAGCTTCGGAAACGCAACGCGACGGAGATGGAGCGAGCAGGAACTCTCTGAGCGCGAGAAAGAGGGCGGAGAAGGAACTCTCTGAGAAAGAGAGGATGAACTTTCTGAGAGAGAGAGTGAGAGGAGGACGAAGAGAGGATCAGCGCGTCGCAGACACCTGCAGTTCGGCTCCCACCGGTAAAAGAGAGAGAGAGATAGGAGAAGGTCGGGGCTCCGCGCGCAAAGAGAGTCAAGATAGTGGAACCAACAAAGAGAACGATAGGAGAGCAGGAGAGGAGGCTCGAGCGGACCAAAAGACGATGCCAAAGAGACGACGAAACGAAGCAACGCGAAAATGGCTCCCGAACGATACCCGGCTAGGGACCCTCGCCAGTTTCCAGCGAAATTACCAGGACCGGCGCGCATTCACTGTGCCCGGTTCGCCCGGTTATTTACTGTAATTTCATTACCGTCGCGCGCGCTTTCGCCGCGGAACCATTCGGTGCGGAGCGGTGCGGAACCGACGCCATATCGCCGGACTTTGTATGAAGACGCCCGCCATTAACCTTTGTTTTCGGAGCCGCGGCGCAGTTCAAATATTAGTGCCGTGGTTATTATTAATTCTCGAATTAGACGGTCGCAAATTAAATTACACCGCGGACCCCGGCTCTCTCCAGCTCTGTAACCGGGAGCCGCTTTTTGAGCGCCGCGCCCGCGCGCGTTATTAATTTTTCGATTACGCTCTGTATATGGTCCGGGTATTCATATGAAAATCACTGTCTTAATGCGTTTGAAACTCGCGCATGCGTATAGCTTGATGCCCTGGTCGAGCTTTTGTCATAATTTGATGGTATAGCGTTGTCGAGGACCGTTGACGATCCTTCTGTTTTAGTTTCGAAGAGGAATGGGAGTTTGTTAGAGATTAATGCTGCGGTGGCTTTCATTTCGCAGAAAGAGAGAATTTGGGAGCTGGCATTTTGAGGATTGCGGGACATGGAAGTCTTCTGATGCTGGGAAAATTCAAAGAGCTTTTAGTAGACGATCGAACAGGCTTGAAGAATTTTAACGATTCGATTCATTTATTTAACCCCAGCGCCGATAAAATGTTGGTTCCATGTACCACTCGAAATTACGCGCATTAATTAGTATGTTTCATCATATGTAAATTACTTGTAACGCGTCGAAATTACAACCCGCCGAATTTGATACGCGTACAAATTTCAGCGCATAAAATTTTACAACGCGCCAATCTAGAAGACTAGAACACATGAGTTTGCAACGCGCAGAAATTTCAGTGCATTGAAATAAAACATATCGTGTTTGCTACGCACCGAATTTGCAAATCGCCGAATTTAATACGCGCAGAAATTTCGGCAGATTAAATTTTAAAACACATTAAGAATTAGTGCATCGGAATAAAACGTATCGAGTTAGCAACATAATTCGAAATTTCAGCGCACTAAAATAAAACATATCGAGTTTGCAACGCACCGAATTTGGAAATTACCAAATTTGGAACGCGCAGAAATTTCAGCGCATTAAAATAGAAAAATGTCGAGTTTGCTACGCATCGAATTTGCAAACCGCCGAATTTAATACGCGCAGAAAATTCGGCAGATTAAATTTTAGAACACATTAAGAATTAGCGCATTCGAATAAAACATACCGAGTTAGCAACATAATTCGAAATTTCAGCGCACTAAAATAAAACATATCGAGTTTGGAACGCGCAGAAATTTCAGCGCATTAAAATTAAAAAATGTCGACTTTGCAACGCACCGAATTTGAAACACGCAGAAATTTCAGTGCATTTAAATAAAACATATCGAGTTTGAAAATCGCCGAATTTAATACGAGAAGAAATTTCGACAGATAAAATTTTTAAATACATTAAAAATTAGCGCATCGAAATAAAACATCGATTTTGGAACACGCAGAAATTCCAGCACATTAAAATAAAACATATCGAGTTTGGAAATTACCAAATTTGGAACGCGCAGAAATTTCAGCGCGTTAAAATAAAAAAATGTCGAGTTTGCAACGCACCGAATTTGAAACACAGAAATTTCAGTGCATTTAAGTAAAACATATCGAGTTTGCTACGCACCGAATTTGCAAATCGCCGAATTTAATACGCGCAGAAATTTCAGCAGATTAAATTTTAAAACACATTAAGAATAGCGCATCGGAATAAAACGTATCGCGTTAGCAACATAATTCGAAATTTCAGCGCACTAAAATAAAACATATCGAGTTTGCAACGCACCGAATTTGGAAA
>CM052196.1:18114013-18137445 GCA_028455805.1 Lasioglossum figueresi
AGAGATGGTCCTATCTTCAAATTTGAGTTGATTGGGTCACTGCAGAAATGTCTTGACACGTTTCTAGCGGACAGTGTCATTCGTGTAACTGTGGAATTGAATTGAACAAATAGAAAGCTAGTAGAAAGAGTACATCTTCAGTTATTTTGTGATGGCAGGTTTACGTTGTTGCGTATCGATCGCCCAATCTCAGAAAGCAAATTGTAAGAAGCGTTTCGATCAAGAATTACTCTTACAGTCTCTACAGGATTACATTTTCAGGGACAAAGATGGTCCTTCAATTTGAATTTATTAGGTCATGGCAGAAGTCTTGACACGTTTCTAGCAGATGGTGTCATTCCTGTAACAATGGAATTGGATTGAACAAACAGAATGCTCTTAGAAAGAGTAAATCTGCAGTGATTTCCTGATGGAAGGTTTAAGTTATCATCGCAGCGTTGTCTATCAAATCCAATCGCCTGTGGATCTTGCTGGTGCACGGTCCAGATGATTCTATTCGCAGTCTAGGAGCCGGGAAGGCTGATTGTGGCAGGGAACCGCAACGGGGTTCCAGGGTAAGTTGGCGTAGGCTGTTCGCGTCTCCTCGCGCTGCCAGCCGTTATTCGCGGTGGGTCATTCGGTTATTTATGGCTTGGTAGTTGCCAACGAGCTTGGGCGAGGGGTTGCTACGTGGCAGGAGGGCAGCGGTGTGCTCCGATGCCGCGGCCACCACGAACAGGGGTGGCGATTTCAGGGAGGAAACAGTTGGTAGCTGAGGCTGACTCTTTCCGAGTGTCCGTGTGCCTGGTGACGACGGTGTTTGTGCTGGAAAGAGAGAGAATCGAGAGAGAAGGATCGTCGCTGGACTGTAGGGGTGAAGAGAGGAGAAAGAGAGAGGGAGAGAGAGAGTTGGCCAAGCTTGTACAGCGTGTATAGTGTAGAAGTCTATAAAGGAGCGCTTTATTGATCTCAGTTTGAACGCACGCTAGGATACCGATATAGTCTCGCGCGTGCTATAACTCCCGGCCTCTGAATAAGGGGAGTTCTTGAGATACAGGGTGTGTCTGACCACCAGTAGCTTTCCTCGCGAGATTGGTTAACCGGTCCCGATAATCGGCCCGGAAAAATTTTAATCACTGCTTCGACGAATCGATTGCATATCGATGATATGTACTCGGATCCAGACAACTTGTTCGAAGGACGACTGGCGTCGTCCTGCAAGAAACCAGGAGTATTGGTATTAGGTTATTGCATGTGAATCGGTCGATCTTAGAACGCAAATGTTATGAATTAATTGATGTATTATGTTTTTTTAATTTAAGTTTTCCATTCATAAAACTTTGGGGCCAACCATTGCGCGTCTGTAACAAATTGTAAATTTATATCCATAAATAGGAAAACAAAGAAATCAATTTGGGATATTATAATTAGCAAGTTTCTAGTTGTAACAACCTTTCTAATATTTAAATGTTGGGTGATGTAGTATTATCATTAGACTGCGGATCGTTATGCAAAATGAAAAATGTTCGCATGGATTGCAAGATACAGGAGTTGAATAAAAATTTTGATGCAGCTTCATTTTCTTATTAATCTTATCTAATAACACACTGATGTCTTAAATCTTTTTAATACGTCGAATACATCGTTTTGATGTAACGTCCGCAGTCTAAGTATCATACGAAAGCAGGAGATTTGATATTAAGTTATTGCATGTGAATCGGTCAATCTTAGAACGCAAATGTTATGAATTAATTGATGTATTATGTTTTTTTAATTTAAGTTTTCCATTCATAAAACTTTGGGGCCAACCATTGCGCGACTGTAACAAATTGTAAATTAATATCCATAAATAGGAAAACAAAGAAATCAATTTGGAATATTATAATTAGCAAGTTTCTGGTTGTATCAACCTTTCTAATATTTAAATGTTGGCAAACATTGGTTGGGTGATGTAGTATTACCAAACGAAACCAAGAGTATCGATATTAGGTTCTTGCATGTGAATTGCTGCAAATGTTACGAATTGATTGATTTATTACGTATTTTTTTCATTTCATTTTTTTCATTCATTTATGTTGCTAACTTTGTTCGACTAGTTTACGTAGAAATAATTTGTTCGCTAGCTGATCTAATAGAAATAAGCTACGCTTTTGGTTTGTCAGGATATGGAAAGTTCTAACTTTCGTATGCAAGAGAAGGAGTTTTGTCTTTGAAAATCGATGTGTTGTGTAGTTTCGAAGAATCGGCTTGTGATACTTGCCGACAATGTAGGCGTTCCCGATATGTAGGTGCAGAGTTGGTCGATGTTTTCTTTTTTCTAGTTCATCTGGTTGTTGTGAACGTAGCAGGTCGTTTTTCTATGTCTTGGTCTGTTCTATTGTTTGACATAGTTGGTTCTACGATTTCCGTGGAACTTGCTTATGAAGTACAAGGAAAAACGTGTTTGCCGGTAGACACTTTGAAAAAGTCTACTTACATCATTTCTGTCGATTCCCCCATTCAATGATACCGTTAAAGTAGCACGCAGAACATTTATTTATATCACCGATACAATAAAGAAAAGAACCAGTACAAGTTACCAGAAAATCGTCTCGCAACTTCGCTGAATTCTATAGGGTCTTCAACATTTCATAGGAATAGTTTACAGGTTATCGATAAGGCGGAGGATTCATGCATAAATCCATGACAAAAATGGGTGGGTGTAATTTAAAGTAATGAAAACATTAGAAAAGTTTAAAAGTACTGTTGCAGTATACGTTTTGCAAATCAAATTCAACCTTTTCACCGTGAGGGAAACATAAGACTCGATACGCTTCGATAAATACATACGTACTTTCATTTTTAAAATGTATTAATCAATTCTCATACATTACTAAGTTCATGAATTGGTAATTACTTTTATATAAGTATTTGATGTGCATCCTCGCAATAAACAAAATGATTTGATTTTTAAAAACTTACTGTCAAACTCTTTATTTGTAAAAGGGTGAATTTGAAGTGCAAAACCTGTATTGCCAACGTATCAAACGTATTAAGAAGGATAATAAATTTCTATTTCGCTCCGGTTCGTATAAAATCAGGTAAAAAAACTTATTTTGCATAAAGATCCACAGTCTACGATTCTGAGGAAGAGTGTTTTGCTGCTTCTTCCGACAATTTCGAAAATCGCCTTGGAACTTGGCTAAAAAATATACCGGCCAATTTTTCCACGGTGCCGAAAATTGTTGGCATCGTGCGAAACTTTATAGGTCGACGATACCGAGGAAGAGTGTTTCGCTGCCCTTCTAGCGATTTAGAGGGTTGGTCGAGCATCGGTGACGAGGACACGCGTGTCGCAAGCTGGCAAGGGAGAGCACGAGGCGGCGGCGGTGGCGGCTATCCGTTCGATTAGGTTTCCATTCTGCCGACGATTCCCATTTAGCGTCCCGTATCGATTCGTTCTCAAGACTACGCATCCCGGACGTGCTCGGGATAAGTCGTAGGGAGAGCGGCCCGTATTTCTGGAATCGTCCTTCTTTTCGATACGCGGGGAGCGCAACGGGAACGCGCGTTCTGGAAATACGCGCTTGATCGCGACCAACAACGGATTTACTCTCTCGGATCAGTAATCGAACAGAATCGGAATGTCGCATGTCGGCGAGCAGCGACTCGTGGCCAATAAAATAGTTTACTGCCTCGCATCGCGGACGCGGTGGCCACAATCGGTTCTCGGCTCGATTTACGATGTCTGCGCGCCGAACAATTTAATATTGCAACGTAAATTGCGCGACGAAGGCTTCACTCTTCGACCCTTTGCGGGATCCGACTCCGAATAATCCTTGACAACGTTTAAACAACATGTTGTTTGTCAAAGTTGAATGTCAATAATTGAATTTACCGTTTAAAAGACGTATTATGTTTTTCAAATTTACCGCCTAATATTGATCGGGATAACCCAGATCGTTTCGAATGTATTCAGTGTCTTGACAACATCCATCGATGACACACGTGTGTCACGATGCCCATTTTAAAGTATTAAATCACATAAAAAACAAGTAAATTGGTTTTATGAAGAATATTGCAAACAAGTTTTTGTTATTACATATTATTACATTAAAGCAGTTGAATATTTTGAAAATTGTACAATAAATTTATACTTTTACAGACGCAAGGCAAATAATTACATCTTGAAAATGATTCGAACTAGAATCGAAACGTCGATGATTATTTGATAATCCGCAAAATTGTTTTTTGATTTATCAGTAGAAATTTATCGAAACCGTAGCGCCGAGAACATCAACATTTATTATTAACAATATTACGATCGACATATAGAGACAGATTTAAACAACATGTGTTTTCACATGTCATTTTGTCCTTAACTTTTTTCATAAAGCAGGTTGGTAATTTCATTACTGTAATTTAATCATGTATTTAAAATTGTTTTGCACATTAATACTAAAACCCCTATTTGAAATTTACGGACGCAGTTTTTTCTTCTTTCTTGAAAAGGATCCATATTAGGATCGAAACGTTGAAAGTCTAATTAAGCTAGCAATATTGCTTTAATTTGTATTTTTGATCGAACCGTTGCGCCGATATCACCAACACATCTTGTTATTAACAACCTTACGATCGATAACAAAACACATTTACAACGTTTAATGTTCGATAAGAATGCAGCACTTCAAAAATATGGAAAATCATGTCTGATTTTACTGGAACAGGGAGAGTTCCTCTGGTGCCGGACGCTTAAGGGTTTTCTTAAATGAATAAGAAAAAATCTTTGTGGATACGGTGGTGGATGCAGTTTTTGGACGACGCACAGATGGGTATTTGGTCTGAAAAAGTGGAAAAAATTATTTTAGCGTTATTTATAGGCTCAAGGTTATAACGTTATACATCTTTGGATTCGTCTTAAGATCAGCTACAACATTATGAAATCCAAAATGTATATTAGCATTTAAAAAATAAAATTCACCTCAATTTTTTGAAAAGAAAAATTTTTTTTACAACGTTCATACATTGAAATTTGTAGACGTCTGAATACTGTTCTTCTTTTGTTGGAAACATTTTTTCCTCAGATTATCGAGAACCCATTATAACCGAATATTTGCGCCGAAAGCTGAAAAGAATTATTTTTGCATATAAATTATATTGACGTGATGTAAATTATTATTTTATGCGAAATATGTGAATCGCGAAACTTTTTAGTAAATAAGTATATACTGTAAGAACATTTTAAAATTATTACCATTAATTTTCATCTGAAAATACATCAGAAATTTCTTCCTCGGATACTATTCGAGATATTCTAATTTTGAATTAATGTTCTCGTCTTTTCTTTCTTGCATTATGTTAAATAATTGCATTCTTGTTCGCAATTTAATTCCCGACGAGCCCGCAGTTTGCATTGCAGGATTTACTGACATTTTTAATATCTATATATATATATATATATATATATATATTCTCATTAAATTGTTCAGATGAAAATTATAGAAGTAGTAAATATTTAAGTGATGCAATAAATATTTTAAGTGAAACTTACCAAGAATCAGAAAAGTGAAATTTAATACGAATGTAAAAATCACAGTACTTAAATTTAAACTTGACCAATCAAACGCACATAACACAATACATTAAATCAAGAAAACAGAACAGTATTTACATATACACTAAATTAATACACACTACAACAGTTTAACACACACAGAATAAATATTATACGAATGATAGAAAATGTAAAAGCAAACATAAACTGATTAAGAAATAAAATATAACACTTAAAAACTAAAAACGCACCGAATAAATCGCTCTGATCTACCTGCTAGCGGTATTTCAATTGAATGCAAAGAACGTATAAGCCTTACAATTAGTCGAATGCTTATCTGCAGTATCGTATGATCAACCAAATGCCAGTAATATAAACAGTTCCGTAGAAGAGTCTGTAGAACCTCGCGTAGTTGCGCGCAGGCCAACGCTTAATACTAAATCAGCTATAAAATTTCAATTCGGACATATTCGGAATCAAACTTTGTTAGCTTATAATCACAAATCTTTACCGAATGCAATCAGACCAAAAAGAGCATCCAGACTCACACAGAACTATAACAAAATCGTCAATAAAGTTTTGTAATCGTAAAAAAAACTTACAGAATGATTGGTAATGTGCAAATATTAATAACTATACTAATTTAGATAATAACAAAATTAAATCTCTGCGAAAGTGCTCTGTACACCCACCTGAAAAACTTTTGTTATACAATATGTTACACAATTTTCCATAAAACACTTGAAAATCGCCAATGAACGGACGCTGTTTTAGAGTCCCGATCGACTTGCGATAAAATTTACTACCTCATGGGTGTACAAATAGAAAAAACAATACTGAAACCTTATTCTTCAGACCTACGGTGGACAACAACAATTTTATGAAATACGCAAAAATTTAGAAATCGACTTTTTTCCACTTTTTTAGGCCAAGTGCCCCACTGTGGCGTCGATTAGGCGATGTTCGGAGCTTCGGCCAGTATAAATTCATATCAAAACGGTCAGGCCTTAAGTGAAATTCTAGCTACTCGGAATATTTGATATTTTTGTACGATGTATTTTGTACGATGCATGGAAATCAATATCTGAAGGCTGATCTCTTCAGGGATGAAATTTCATGAATGAACGAATCCTTATTTTGTCAACGAAATGTGTACGTGACTTGAAGCTACTACCTAATGCGATAGAATGTCTAAATAACGGACGTTAACTTAGGAGAAGGCTTACTATTGCCTTTGAAAAAGTCCCTTGCCTGGAAAGGTATTCCACCTACTACAGCTAATCGTATAAATTGATGTCAAAGCGATCAGGTTTTAAATAAAATTCCAGCTACTCGGAATTCTTGATATTAGAAACGATACTGCAAGGTGGTTTCGAAAGTAATTGGAAAGAATACCGGTACAATAAAATGCAAATTTTGTATAAGCTGTCTGCAAGAGTCAATGAAAGTCCTCAAAAAATATACAAGCTGTGCAACTTCGTTCTCCATTGGAAGAAGTTGGCAAAAATGAAATTGACAGGGAAGGCGAAGAAAATTCTTGGTCTCTAAATTTGTCTGATTTCTCCCTTGGCCTCTTTCTATCCAGCTTCTCGTAGGAGTCGCAACAACTCCGTCACAATAATTGCCCCACCGAAGCAAACATTTTCTTTCTGCAACATTTTTTCGTATTCCTAAAAACAACGGAGAATATTTTCGGTGATAGTCTTAGGTGTCTCACCCTGTATAGTTAATTCCCGGTGCTAGGTGCCGTCCGGCGTTAAGGGAACGACCCCTAAATGAAATCCTACCTACTCGGAATTCTTTATATTAGAAACGATACCGCAAGGGGTTGAGAGAGTTGTTGGAAAGAATACCGGTAGAATAAAATGCAAATTTTGGATACAGTCTCCAAGAGTCAAAGAATGTCCTCAAAAAATATCCAAGCTGTGCTACTTCGTTCTCCAGTAGAAGAAATTGACAAAAATGAAATTGACAGGGAAGGCGAAGAAAATTCTTGGTCTCTAAATTTGTCTGATTTCTCCCTTGGCCTCTTTCTATCCAGCTTCTCGTAGGAGTCGCAACAACTCCGTCACCATAATTGCCCGACTGAAGCAAACGTTTTCTTTCTGCAACATTTTTTCGTATTACTAAAAACAACGGAGATATTTTCGGTGATAGTCTTAGGTGTCTCACCCTGTATAGTTAATGCCCGGTGCTTGGTGCCGTCCGGCGTTAAGGGAACGACCCCTAAATGAAATCCTATCGGAATTTTTGACATTTTTGTAGGATGTATGGATGGAAGACATAGTTTGTGACAAATGTCTGAAGGCTGTTCTCTTCAGTGACGAAACTAAGGCTGAATGTTGAACATTAACCGTAACAAATTTGAAATTTGCGTATCGTTTCTTCCCCACTCGTGCGTGAAAGCAATTCGTAGAATTCACTTCTTAGCGTACGAACGATTAAATTGTTAGTGCTCGATTCAGGCACTATTTTAAGAAGTTGTTGTTGCGTCGCTGAAAAGAGCAACGGTACCGCAAACTCAGAGTACACCGTATATGAATTGCAAAGGCTGTGGATCATAGAATTTTCAGGTAAGAGCACTAACCTCGTCCCAACGGGGAAACAACTTCATCTGGGAAACAGGTCTCCCTAGCTTCCTGTTGAAACGAGGAGCGGACGTCTACGAGATCTCTGCGGCTAACCACGAACGATGTAAATGCCAGATATTTACAACGATTTCTCGTTTGGCGACCGGCAATCCGCAGCCGCGGTGAGGAAAACGTGCCGTTGCTCGTGCGAACTGCTTCTTAACAACAAAGTTGCCGTAGCATCCGCCGATAAACGCTTAACAACGGCCATCTATGTCGGATCGTGCGAGGAATTCGACGCATTGGCTCTCGGAACCTTTCAGATCCTGATTAAAATGTCTCGAGAGACTCTGTCGTTGCATCTTTCGTGTCGGTTTGTCCGCGGAAAGGAAGTAGACAATTACCGACAAGTATGAAACGTGAAATTCGTCCACGATGTGGGAAATTTTGTATTTATTGAGGAAATCTCATACGTAGACTGCGGGTGTTTATGCGTTTTCCAATTGTCGTCGACTTTTAAGAAAATGGAATTAAATAAAATCGCATTTCTAATGGAAACAGCCTTTGTAGATCCAAAACAAATGAAAATTGTACGAGATTCCATCGAATTTTATATTCTCGCCTTTGTTGAACATTTTCGTAACTCATGAATGCATAAAGATTTATTATATCAGGAACACAGACAGAGAAACAAAGTATACAGAGCGAGTAAACTCTGCAAACTGAAAATAAGGGTGTACCAATTTTTCCCTTTTTCGTTTTTTCTTAAACGCTCAGGTTGCAGTTTTTTTTAGGATTGATAGTATATGGAGGCAGGTTTTATTATTGGGCCTAGCCAGAAACATGCAGACACCAGAGGCAACTGAAATCTTAACTTAAAAAGATATCGTTCAACGGTAATGATTAGACTGCGGATCCTTATGCATTTGTGGCTTCTGAAAATTTTCAAAAGATGCCAGCGTATAAAATTTCATAGAATTTAATACGATTTTTATTTATTTCAGACCTGCAGATGCTACTACCACTGAAAATAAGATTTTTTATTCCACTTTCTTAACACTTTGCCAACCGGAAGCCTACTAATCGGATTCAGAGGTGGGGATTATTTGGCGAAACAAATATTTCAAATACCATTTCATATTTCAGATTTTATTTTGGTTAAAGAAAATAGTATTTTAAATAAGATATACAATTTCGAAAATAAAATATTTCTATTTGAACAATCCGAACCTGAAAATAAAATATTTCTATTTCAACGATTTGATCCACAAACTAAAATATTTTTATTTTAATAATCTGAAACACGAAATAAAATATAATACCCTGAGAAACCCCATAAACTTACACTCATAAATGTATCGAATTCGAACCATTATTTTCAGCAATATTTAAAATTAAAATTGAAAATAACGAGAAAATACAAATATTTTCAATATTCTTCAAATAAAATACTATTTTCGAATACTATTTTTAAAACTTACTGCCTCAAATAAATTATTTTATTTTCAAAAATTGCTGCATCAAATAATATATTTTATTTTCGAAGTTGTACACATACTTTAAAATAAATAGGATTATTTATTATTTACTATTTAAAATACTATTTTCATAGTGCATGAGAAGAATGCATAGAAATTTTAATTTACATTGCAATCTTAAATAAAACTATTAGATAATGTTACCGAGGGTGACTTGTTACTCCACAATGAAAATTGCTGTTGCTATTGTAGGTTCCATTAAAAAGTGTTTACCATGTTCCACAGATTTTTCAAAATTATGCAATAATCACTGGTGGTTAGTGTGTTAAAATTCGTGTACAGAAATTGCAAATTGCATAAACATATATCGTATAAATTACACTGTTAAAGGACGTGTTTAAGAGTTTCGCACTCGAAATTGCATCTACACCTAGAGTTGTCACATGCAACCCTTGGTTTTGATAATCGTAGAAGTATCGTGAAGAGCTTGTTTCGTGAACGGTTCGTGCAGATCGGTAAAAGGGATTCTCGAGATGCCCAATGAACAAAAACCGATATCACTTTTGGCTAAGTCAGCAACTTCATTGCCTCAGATCCCGGAATGAGACAGAACCCAGAAAAATCTTATAAAACACTTGTTAGAATTGTTCCGAATGAAGTGATTCATTTCTTTTTAATGTCTAAAATATAAGAGTTGATTATAGCATTAGCCTTGACAGAATCGATACTTTAAGAGTGAATCGATGCTTAGAGAATCACAAATTGATAGGATTTTTGGAGGGTAGTCAAGGAACAGGAAAGTATCGCGTTGATATCTCGAAAAGGGATCGCGTGATCTCGATGCAACTTGACGGTTATCTAGAACAAACCTTCATGCACATGTGCTAACAATCACTCTTGCCTGGGGCCATTCAATCAGCAGTGAAACATCGTTGAGCAAGCTTAGGTATTGTGCGACCGCATTGATAATGGCCCAGCGAGTAGACCTGTGATAATGTTCCTGCTCGTTACTCGTGCGTTGCGGTCAGCTTTTAGGCTGAAAATTGCATCGCGTGGCTCTGTCGGTGTGTCCACTGTACTACAGATTTGGTTACTTGTCATTTTCACCCTTCTTCAGCCTGGTACCAAAACCGAAATCGTCGTCAACGTTCATTCTTTAGACATATCGCATCAAGTATTAGCTTCAAGTCGCGTATACATTTCGTTAACAACGTTAGGGTTCGTTCGTCGATAGAATTTCAGCTTTAGTTTCATCCCAGAAGAGATCAGCCTTCAGACATTTTCCATAAACAATGTCTTTCATCCACACATCCTACAAAATATCAAAAATTTCGAGTAGCTAGGATTTTATTTATGGTTCTCTCTCTCTCGCTCTATTTGAAAATAAAAATGAAAACAGTTCGCACATTAATTATTCCATTCACGAATTCTCTCGGTTGTCTTGAATATTTATTATTATTATTTATTTGAGCCGTTTATTTTGAAAATGACCTAAGTCCATTTATATTTAACCCTTTGCACTCTGAAATATTTGAACTCGAAACTTAATACCACGTTCAATACTTGAATGTTTAATAGTTGATTAGATACCAACATATCTAATAATTTAAACAATATTTTAAATAATGTGTGTGCAATTTGGAGTGCTAAGGGTTAAATTGAGATATTTAAAAGTTTGCGTTTCAATAGAATCAAAAATATATGTAGAGGATATTAATGTGTCACACTGCTTAAATGTCTCCAAGAGAGTTAAATTTACAATTCCTATTAAAATAATAGCAATTATTAAGTGAATAATATGTGTTTTCTTACCACAAATGGAGTTAAGCCATTTTCAAAATTAGCAACTAGAGTTGTTTTAAAATTTGAAACAGCCCAAGTCCAATAATTTTATCTTTGAATTTTAATATTAATCGCTACGAACTTCCGTTCCAACCCAATATTACAATAAGAATCGTATGAGATCCGAATGACTTTATCCCTCTGCACTGAATTGTCCTCGAATATTTTTCAATTTTATGTTCAATATTTAATAATTGGACAGCAGATTTTATGCATTTGTAATAAAAATGAGTAGGTATAATTTAGAATTGCAAACAAATTCGAAGAATTTAAATATACTGTCATATTATTTTCAACCTACTAAACATATTATATTAAGAGAAACATAAATTTCTTTTTGATTCCAGCTGTCTATTAACCCTTTCCACTCGGTATTATTTTCCAATTTTGTTGCCAACAACTTCCTACTATTTTAAGAGTTTTACTGTTTCTCATTTAAAAAAATTTTGTTTATTAAGTATATTAAATATAGCTCTCAAACTTTGTTGTAATTTACAGTCGTGGACAAAATTAAGTGGACACGTTTAATGATCAACAAAAATCAATGCAATTTCAAACATAATTTTAATAAACCAGAATTGTATGGAACATTTAAGTTAACAAAGTGTACTTTAATGAAATAATCAACAATATCAATAATAACAATTAATATAATAGAATATATTATCATTATTCAAAGAAATACGTATAAATATTAATAGAAACATTATATTTATACTTTCACATACTAAATATATTCTTCCGTTGTGTATAAACATTTTTCATGTTAAACATCTCGAATAAATTTGTAACGCAATAAATGAAAATAGAGATTATTCAGAATTTATATTCTGTCCACTAAATTTTGTCCACGACTGTATATTTGTGAATCTTAGGAAGTACAGTAAAGTCGCGTTTACTGTCCAGTGCCTACCTCCTCCACTGACATGTTGTCAGAAGAAAAAAAGGTAAAGATTAAATTTAATAATATTGCAAGAGGTTAATTTAAATTTAATTTTAAGAAAATATTTATAATAAATTTAATATCATTGAAGGGGTAATATCAAGTGAAATTAAAAAATTTAATTATATTAGATGTCCTTCTCTACGTTCGGCTTTCTTTTCTACGGCGGTTGCCGCAGTCATAAAAGAATAATGTCGATATGCGATCACTGTCCGTGCAGAGCACAGGCTGTTGGACAGTAAACGCGACTTTACTGTAGTAGGTTCCTAAAGAAGGAATCAAATACATATAAACTCCGTTTTATTTGCATTTTTCTTTCAACGATGTCGAATCGCACTCGATAAAGGCGTGCAAAGTGTTAACGGTGTTAGAATTATCAAGAGAAGCTGTGCATTTCATTAATTCTTCGGGAAATTTCTATAGATTTGCAGTCTGATCCCGAGTAGAACAAAGTGAACAGACATGAAACTACAAAAGAGCGACTGGGAAGGTGTTCTCAACTAGACACTGAGCGCTACGAAGGTGTGCACCGAGCGACTTACGTACATCTGCAAAGAGTCGGGTCAGCCGGATCGGAAAAGGGTTAAAAAGAGCGCGGCTCGTCAGCGTCCGCGTCGAATATTGATCCGCAAGTTTGTCCATTCGCCGGCGTACAAATCGAGTGACGCCTTTCAATAGGAAACGAGTGGAACGAGCGAAACGAGTGAAACGAGCGGGCACTGTCGCGCGTCAGATCGAAATTGTCTTCGGAGGAGGAGTCGTCTTTCTAGTAGCATTTATGGTTGGCATTTTGTTGGGCCTTCGTTGCAATATTGGTTAGCCAACCGTTAGAAATGTCTTCTTTTAATGCAAGCGAGCCAACGATCATGGCCAACGAAGAGCCAACGGCGCTATAATACGAACAGGCGACTGGACCCGCTAACATATTATTCTGATCTTCTCTTTTACCTGCATCTCTTTAACTTCACACCATTAAGAGAGTTCTGTAGAGACCGAAACATATGGTAGTCCGATGGTGCAATATCAGGACTGTATGGAGGATGCATAAAAAATTCCCAGCCAAGCTCTCTTAATTTTTGACGGGTCGCCAACGATGTGTGGGGTCTGGCATATCGTGATGGAAGACGACGCCTTTCCTGTTTATCAATTCTGATCGCTTTCTCTCGATTGCTTGATCTAATCTTTCCAGTTGTAGACTGTAGAGGTTAGAATCAATCATTTGACCGGATGGCAGCAGCTCGTAGCGAATGATTCCTTTACGATCCCACCAAACGCACAGCATCACCTTTCTTGGCGTCAATCCTGCCTTTGACACGGTTTGCGGTTTTTTCCTACGTTATTGTCGTACGCGATCAATTTTTCATCGCCTGTAATGAGTCGTTTTAAAAAAGGTTCGATTTTGTTTCGTGTTAGCAACGACTCGCAAATTGAAATTCGATCCATTCAATTTTTCAATGTTTACTCATCAAGCATCCTACTTTAAACGGTTTAGAACTGTTTCGTGGTCGATGTTTACTTCCTTGCCGATATCGCGACTGCTAATGTGCCGGTCTTACTCAACTGTTTGCACGATTTCATCGACTTTTTCAACGACTGGTCGACCAGAACCAGGTGTACATATCTTTGATATCAAAATTGCCAGATTCAAAACACACGTACCGATACTGTATCAATTCCATAAACATTACAAATTTTTTTAACAACTTGAATCGCATTCTTTCTGTTGTTGTAATAAAATTTCGAAATGGATCGAATTTCTTCTTCGTTTTCACTCATTTCATCAAAACGTAATAACTTTTGACTAAATAAATAAATATTACAAATTCTTTGATACGTTACCTTTCAGACACACTCAAGTAATGCCAGATCCGACTAATATTAACAGAGTTTTGACATGGTATTGGTTTGTACGGAAAGTTACCGACCTCGTAAATTGAAAACATAAGAAATTGTGCTAACAATCAAGTTTATTAATAATATATGCGTCATTGTGTTTGACAATGGTTTACCATCTTTTGAGAGGTTCGTTATCCCACTCTCGTGAAACGTCCCTGGTTTACCGCTGAAAAACATTTTACGAGTGGTAATGCATACGTTGATTATTTGTGATCAGTGCCTTGATTAGGTCTTCAAGGTTAAATTCACCCCTCCCCCCCTGAATTTCATAAACCTCGATCACTTGCAGCATTGTCTCCGTAAACGGTACATATCTTTTTTGCAACTTGAACAGCATGCTTGCCTTTTCTGTAGTAAACAAGCATCGAATGCCGAAAATGCACTTTTTCGTTATCCATGTTTCCATTGACGCCAAACAAAAACGATTGAACCTATGTTTTTCTCACGAGTTTTAAGCAATTTGATAATCAAGTAATTGTTTGGAACGTATCACAAGTTCAATTGCTTGGTATTGACATTTGACACGAGTATTGCTAAAATGAACACTGGCTGGTATTGGTATCACAAGCATCGAAACAATAATAAATAATAAATATACTGTAGGTATCGGGAAGTATCGATTCCCAAATGATTCCTCCAAAAGTTTCGATGCTTTCGGGGAATCAATTATTGACACTTTAAACTTTTATATTCTTAATACGGATATTATTTTTAATGCGAATAAGTTGTAGAGATTATCCCGATGAAAATGAGTCCAATCACGACATCATTTGGACTATCTTCTGCAATAAGATAATTTTTATCATGACATTACGTATCAATCAAAATTGTTCGATTACATTCGAGTTTGGACTCATTTTCATCAAGAAAAGCACCTCAATTCGCTCGTAATAATTTTCTGAAGGTGCATTGAAAAATCTAAAAGTTTAAACTTTCATTTGTGCATGATTCCTCGTCTGCTACATTGCATTGATTGTATGCCGTTTGTCAGTCGCTGGGTCTTTGACGTTTGGAGCTTTTAACGCGTTTACTCGAGTTGGAAAAAGTTATTCGAAGAGTTATTCGTAGCCTTCGAATAAAAGATACAGATAAAAGATGAAAAAGTTATTCGAGATTCGAATAAATCCGCTTCGAATAAAAATTTATCTTTATTCGTCGGATAAATTCTTTTTGAATAAAATTATTTATTCGATACTCGTCGAATGAAGATACTTTTTTTATTCGAACCTTCGAATAACAAATACAATTTTTTTTTAAAATTCTTATTTAAAAAGAATGTATAGAACAAAAGTAAACGAAATAGACTTGCAGACGCGACTTGACAGCGAACCGTATATTGTTGTGAAAGTATCGATACCAATTTCTTCATCCAAGAAGTACTTACAAAGGATCGACACGTTTGTAGGTATCATTGAGGTACCGATACCTTTTCATACCTACGTATTTATACGTGCTTATGATACCTTGTACTTTGAAACCAGGTATCGATATCGCTTGAGTAGTATCATAACCCATCGCTAAGATACAGTGCCCGAAATTACCATAAAGTCACCTGATTATTTATTGAAATCGTAGAATTATGTCGTAGTAATGAGAAGCTGATGCCCGATAGCATTGTAGGATTAATGAAAGAAGAGCTGGGGAAAAGCTGGGGAAAATAGTATTTTATATAGTAAATAATAAATAATCCTATTTATTTTAAAGTATGTGTACAACTTTGAAAATAAAATATCTCATTTGATGCAGTCATTTTTGAAAATAAAATAATTTATTTGAGGCAGTAATTTTTAAAAATACTATTTGCAAATACTATCTTATTTGAAGAATATTGAAAATATTTCTATTTTGTCTTTATCTTCAATTTCAATTTTAAATATCATTGCTGAAAATAATGGTTCGAATTCAATACATTTATGAGTGTTAGCCGTATGTTATGCGGTTTCTCGGAGTATTATAACAATGCAAAAAGTAAAATTTTTTATTTCGTGTTTCAGATTATTGAAATAGAAATATTTTATTTTGTATTAGATCAAATTGGTGAAATAGAAATATTTTATTTTCAGGTTCAGATGGTTAAAATAGAGATATTTTATTTTGTAGATCAAATTGGTGAAATAGAAATATTTTATTTTCAGGTTCAGATTATTAAAATAGAAATATTTTATTTTGTAGATCAAATTGGTGAAATAGAAATATTTTATTTTCTGGTTCAGATTGTTAAAATAGAAATATTTTATTTTGTAGATGAAATTGGTGAAATAGAAATATTTTATTTTCAGGTTCAGATTGTTAAAATAGAAATATTTTATTTTCGAAATGATATATCTTATCTAAAATACTATTTTCTTTAAGCAATATAAAATCTAAAATATTCAATAGTATTTGAAATATTTGTTTCGCCAAATAATGCCCACCTCTGTATTCAAAGAAATATTATTTAATCGCAGAAAAACGTAAAGTTGTATAGTTTAACAAAAAACGAACGGCGAAATGTCGATAAAGCCACACGTTTTGTAAGTGGATAACATCAAGATTATCGCATATTTCTTCTATATTTATAAATTAGATTTAGTATAATTGCCATTTTTGCGAATAACGTCAAAAAATTCGATTAGGCATCGATGAAATCAAAGTACGAAGAGTTTCTGCTTCGATGGATGTCCACGCTTCGTTCACCGCAATCTATAACTCAGAAACAGTGTTGTACCGTTTACAGTTTACTGCAAGTATTCCCCAATGGTTCCTCAAGTGGGTAGAAATCTGGCGAGGAAGCTGGCCATGTAAAAATCCTCATATTTTTGTCGTCGAACCACTCCTTTGTTTGTCTCGATGCATGAATTGAGGCGTTATCGTGCTGAAAAATGAAGTTGTCAGTCTGAATTTCTTCTGTAAACGTTATCAAGACCATCTCCAACAGCTCCGTATATTGTGTCGAATTCATTTTATGCTTAAAATTCGACAGATTGGTGTTTTTTTGATTGGCTCTGAATACAGGCCAGATCCTTAATGAGCCACCACCGAAGTTACAACTCATTGCAACGTTACTTTCTTTTCTTAAATCGTGCCAGTAGTATTTGTAACTTACAAATACAACTTACAACTATTAAATTCCTCCTTTGCTGCCACTTTGAGCGTCCTCTTCAGATGGTTCGCAGATTCCGCCAGGAATTTTTGCGCGATTCCCGAGTCGTTTTCTCCAACGAATGCTTGGTAGCTGGTAAAACGCGAGCATGTCGTGGGACGATGTCAGCTCGGCGCGGCGGTAGCGCTCGTATTACGCGGTGTATTTCGTTTCTTACAGATCGCGCTTGATTCGCGTGCAAAAACCGAGAACCGCACGGGATTTCGCAATCGCGTCACGTGTGACCGTGCGAGACTGTGCGAGACCGTGCGTCCGTTCGCCGCGGTAAGAAACGCGTCGCTGATAGCGAACTACGTGTAACGAAAGCGCGTTCGTGCGGCGTTTGCATAATTATCCCCCTCCCCCTTCTATATCGGGACAATTTTGTCCAACTTGTTCACCGAGACGCGGAAAAATTAGCCGGGATAATTCAATTGACCGCTCGCAAGAATATTTTTGCGCCATCGACGCGCGGAATTTTCGCTTCTCTGATTAACCTGCAAACAGCTGGAAAAAGATTCAGGCGAAGCGCGTAACGAGGGAGTTTGCATGATTCTCTGGGGAGAAATGAGTAGAAAATGTGCAGTACTAATTCCTTTTCAGATCTGCTTTCGAGGAAAACGGGTTTCGATGATCTGAATGCGAGTGCGATAAATATACAGGAAGTAGGAACGGCGCGTTATGAACGGACACGGTGAACGATACTTGTTTGATAGCATACAGCCATACGCGAAAGTATTCGAACGCTTACAATTCTGACATTCAACTAATGAGATATGTATGTTAGATTAAAGCATTTGATGTAACATCCCACATATAGCAAGGGATGGGTTATCAAGGCTACATACACGAAGTTAGAAAATAATTTAACAATATACATATACCGTTTTTGCAATACATATATTGCAAACACGTGCCAGACGTGGCACACAACAGTAAAATGTAAACAAACAATTTCCAACGCCCGCAGAATGAAAACAAACGTTGCTTTGTTCACTAACAATCGGTCCAGGCGAAACAGTGTTAAAAATTACTGTCACAATTTTCATTATAAACACTACAGTGCCCCAAATTTCTATAAAGTCATCTTCATGTTCATAGATATTTGAAAAATATCACCATTTTTGTTGATTTATCGTATCTGGTCTCGTGCCTCGTTGACACTCGGATAGAGGGACTACGTACTTTAGACAGCTATGTTCACTATTTACGATCGTTTTGATTTTTTTCTGCGCGATGCAGAACACAAGTGCGAAGTTTCGATAAAGTCACTTAATGTTTCGCTGAATTCTGTGCAGAGAACTACGGAAAATTTGAAATATTCTGAAAGTATTAGTTTTAGAAGTCATAGAAATCCTGTTTCTTATAATTTGATTCGCGTGTATTAGAACGCCGAGAGGAAAAGTGCTAACAATTGAAGAAAAAGCTTCGATCGATGCTTATAAAAATATGGGCTGCTCTAATCGTACAATTGCTAAGAAAATTAATCGTTCGTATACCGTGATTAATAAGTATATCAATTTACGTGAAAATTACGGAAAAAATCATTTTAAAGGTGGTAATAAAAAATTGTCGGAGAGACAACATTTATTATTAACGAGGACTGCGGCTAAGGAAAGGAAAAATGCAGCACAATTTCAAGCTGAATTGGAGCTTCCGGTAACAACGAGACGCGTGCAACAACTTTTAAATTCTTCTGGGCAATTTGTGTGGACAAAAATGCAACGTAAACCAGGCCTAAAAGAAGTACATAAACAGGCCCGTCTTGATTTCGCACGGGCACATATGTCCTGGACGAAAGAGTGGGAGTCTGTCATTTTTTCAGATGAGAAAAAATTTAATTTGGATTGGCCTGATGGCTGTAAATATTATTGGCATGATCTGAGAAATGAGGAAGGTGTGACGATGAGTCGTAACTATGGCGATGGTTCCCTAATGATATGCGCTGCGTTCAAAGCTGACAAAAAAGCTCCAATGTGTTACATAAATCACAAAATGAATTCGGAAAATTATACAGATTTGTTAGACATGGTTCTGATACCCTTTACAGAAAATATTGAAGATGACAATTTTATTTATCGGCATGATAATGCTGCGGTACGCGCGTCGAAGCACACAAAGCAGTGGCTTCTTGAAAGAAACATAAATGGTTTGCCATGGTCTGTTAGTTCGCCTGATATAAACTCTATTAAAAATGTTTGGGGTATCGTTGCGCGACAAGTTTATAAAAACTGCAGACAATACAACTCCATTAGCGAACTAAGGGATGCGGCGAATGAAGCGTGGGCGTCTGTTAAAACAGAAACGCTACAAAAATTAATTTCGTCGATGCCCAATCGTATTTTTAATGTAATTCAAAAATATGGAGGTTACACTAGATATTAAAATAGAAATAATAAAAAACAATCGTTAATTTCAACTTTATCCGTGTAAAACGAAAGTGACATAGAAATTTCGCAGTTTGTTCTGCGTAAAATTATAATTTTGTTTTCTTTTATACATAAATGTTATACTTATGTTTTGAAATCGGTGTGTATGCTTTCTTTATGTGATCCCGAAATGCTACCAAATACAAACTTTTCATTGGTATGGTATAATAATAAGAATTCATTACAAAACACAGTGACTTTATAGAAATTTCGGCGGGTGTATCTTATAGTTCCCTCTACAGGGCTATCGAAATTAAGACTACTCGTTTTCATCTAGAGATAAAACGCAAAGTATTTGTTTATAATGTTCCGTAGGAAACTAAATGAAAATGTGAAATAAAATTTGTGTGGCTTTGTTCCCAGAAAATTGATTTCGATAATATGTTTGAATGGTTCCGCCGTTTACAGAACGAAAGAAAATAAAGGATTGCGCGGTCCTATTGAATCGCGGTTGTTTTTTCACCATTTTGCCAGAAATCCGGAACAAGCAGGCCAATCAGAGAATTAATAATAAAATGGTGTAAGGAAGGCAAATCGTTAAGTGACATTGCAATACTTGTAAACAGAAGTAAGTCCACGATTCATTATATTGTGAAGAAATTTAATACGCAAGGTAACATTGCTACTAAACCCCGTTGTGGACGTCCAAAAAAAGCTGACTGAAAGAGAAGAGAAAACAATCATACTAAAAATCAGACGAGATCCTTTCATTTCTGGATCACAATTGGCATCAATGGTGGCTACACAGTTCCATAAAGAAGTGCATCCCGAATTGTGTCGTCGATTATTAAGAAATAATGGTTTGCATGCACGAGTTCCAAGACGAAAACCATTTATTAGCAAGAAAAATAAAATGTTGCGTTTACAATTCGCAGAAAAATTTATTTATGAAAGTAATTCGTTCTAGGACACGCTATTATTCTCTGATGAAAGTAAATTCAACGTTTTTGGTAGCGAAGGACGTAAAAAAGTTTGGAGGAAACAGAACACAGATTTGCAATCGCGAAATCTACGGCCTACTATTAAACATAATGGTGGATCTGTATTAGTTTGGGGTTGTATGGCATCTAGTGGAGTGGGAAACCTTGTGTTCATGGACGGAATAATGGACAAAACAAAGTACAGAAAAATTTTGCGGGAAAACCTAAAAGACGGTGTATCAAAATTGAATTTACCAAGTAATTACTGGATTCGATCGGACAATGATCCTAAACATACCGCTAAAATAGTCAAAGAATAGGTATTGTATATTGTTCCACACGTGTTGCCACATCCACCGCAAAGTCCCGATTTAAATCCCATTGAACATTTATGGGACGAGGTGGAAAGAAGATTGAGAACCACAGTTATTACTTCGAAAGAAGCGTTAAAACGAAATATTATTGCAATATGGCAATCGATAGATCCAACGGTTACTTCTAAGTTAGTTCGTTTACTACGTTACTACGTTAAAAGTAAACGGTGGTCCAACTTCCTATTAAAACTTTAAATTATTCAATCTAAATAACTATTAAATGTTCCGTTCGAATACTTTCGTGTGTCGCTTCCAGTACGTGTTTATAATAAATGCATTCTAAAAACGCTATATATTGTTGGATTATTTTCTAGTGTTACGTATGTACATATTTCATTAGTTGATTGTTAGAATTGTAAACATTCGAACACTTTCGCGCATGAGTGTACATGTGTTGATAGTTTTCAAACGTGTTTCTGCTGATACGGAGGCCTGTAGGGTTTGATTTTATTAGAAGATTGACAGTTTCATACGTCTCGCAGTGGGCGAAAATGCCAATCTAGCGGGTCAAACCTATTTCAGCATTATTTTAAGATTTAAAGCCATAGCGGAGTAGGTCGGTGGATTCGTCTTGACGTTAGCTACAGTAATACGTAATATGTAATAAAAAATACATAGTGGCATTGAAGAAATTTAGGTGATTATAATATTTTATTAAACTACTGTGCGACGGCCGCCAGCTGCAGCCGTGACAAAACAAGGGAAAAAACAATGGAGCTCAGAATTTCGTACAGTTTTGTACAGCTTATGATTCCAGCTTTCAATTTAGATAATAATTAACAGCGTATAAAGTGGTATAATGTGTTAAAAGTATAGTTGAAGTTCAGAATAGAGATAAAATTACATGTTAACTATTATGGAGGTTTAAAAGGTTAACCCTCGTCAACAGTGGTAAACAGTTATTTTCCGAATCTTTTTTTATCCAAATTATGTGTGTCGCTTTAATAAAATTAAAGTCACGATGTTTTGGAAAAATTTGCCTACAAATAGCAGAACAGTAAAACTTATTTCGGGAAAACTGTGTCACATTGACACGAGGGACACACGATGGTTAATGAAACATAATGTGTACAAAAGAGATTTGCAAATGTATTTTCGATAGTGGAAAATAATATATATTTTTTAAATAGCATTGTTAGATATGGTAACAACGCAATTGAAGAGAATTTGAAAGCCATAATGCAGGACCACAAGAATAAACGAAGTGAATACTTTTTTTAGATACTATTAATATATCATTATAGATTACATTTTGCAATAATTTGTCTATTTCCTGGCTAAGTGAACATTCTACAATCGAATTCTAATGTGATTTCATAGATCTGGATCATTATCAAAATTCAAGTTTGTTATGTCGTTGATTCCCAGCAAAAATAGCGTGACTCTGAGGACTGAACTTTGAATGAACTTTGAAAGGACTGTTTTTTTGAATGGATCTGTTTGATAGGAAGTTGACGATAAAGGATGATAGGCGGTTATCCTGGATCTCTCACATAGAACTCATAAAAGATTCCTGCATAAAAAGGTTAAACATTATAAAAGTGCTAGCCAGCCATAAGTGGGGCTCAGACCAAGAAGTCCTGCTTAAAACTTACCAAGGATTGATCAGGTCCAAGATAGATTACGGCTGCATTCTGTACAATTCAGCAAAACCGCACATCTTAAAAACGATTGATCCCATTCACAATGCAGCACTACGACTAGCCATGAGACTATACCGCACATGCCCTATTAGTGGAGTACTATTTGAAGCCGGCGAGATGTCACTCGATCAAAGCAGGAAATTCCTAAGTATAAAATACGCACTCAAAATGTCTTCCACTCCCAGAAATCCGACCTACAGCTACATATTCGATAACAGAGATTGTGAACCGTGCGCAAACAAACCAAACCGGTCATCACCATTATGTGTCACAATTAAAAAATACCTTCCATCAACCGTGACACAAAAGAAATCATCATAGATCGGAAGCAAGATCAAATTTCCCCCTGGCACATCGAAACTCCGGAAATAGACACATCCCTCGCAGACTGCAACAAGAACCTAAGATCAAGTCTCGAACACAGGACCAGGTTCCTAGAACTTGACAGCAAATACGCATCCTGCGAAAAAATGTTCACCGACGCATCCAAATCTAAACAAGGTGTAGGATACGCTATTATCACAGAGGACGACGTCATCAAAAAACGCCTACCTATACAAACATCCATTTTTACGCTCTCAAACAGATGTATACCTCTGATGTTCAAGATCACGGAATATGTGCCGACTCTGTGAGCGTAACGCAAGCCTTAAAAAATACCGCGAAGTATAATAAAAACGAAATTATTAGAAATACTTAATAAA
>CM052196.1:18137545-18152489 GCA_028455805.1 Lasioglossum figueresi
TTGATAAGATATGCAATTAAAAATTTGTCTACAAGTTATATTATTCGACAGATTTAAGAAATTTTCCAATCACTGTAACAAATAAGGGAACACTAATGAAATAATAAACAGAGAGATTCGTCTTGATTCCTGGATTTAGTAGAGTATTATAAAAAAAAACTGAAGACGAATAATATAATAAAAAGAGAATACAGCTCGTTTTCGTTTCCGGATTTAATTTTATACATTTAGCGGAACATTGTAACAAATACTCAATATAAATAAAATAATAAAAAGAGATACTAGTTTGTTTTGATTGCTGGATTTAATTCTATATTTTTTGCTTAGTATTGTAACAAATACTGAATACAAATAAAATACTAAAAAGAGAGGCTAGTTCGTTTTGATTGCTGAATTTAATTCTACATTTTTAGTGGAACATTGTAAGAAATACTGAATACAAATAAAATACTAAAAAGAGAGGCTTGTTCGTTTTGATTGTTGGATTTAATTCTACATTTTTAGTGGAACATTGTAAGAAATACTGAATACAAATAAAATACTAAAAAGAGAGGCTAGTTCGTTTTGATTGCTGGATTTAATTCTACATTTTTAGTGGAACATTGTAAGAAATACTGAATACAAATAAAATACTAAAAAGAGAGGCTAGTTCGTTTTGATTGCTGGATTTAATTCTACAGTTTTAGTGGAACATTGTAACAAATACTGAATACAAATAAAATACTAAAAAGAGAGGTTAGTCCCTCGCATTAGTCCCAACATAATAAAATTATTAAAAGAGTAAATGCATGCGAAAGAATACATACATCCTAAAAAGATGCAGTATGATTTTAATGAACGATACTTCCGTTCGTTCTCGTCCGTTGTTTTTCTTTTTTATCAACGATACGAGCTTCCGTTCGGGACGATGATTTAAATAATGAATCAATCGTGCGACAAGAAGTCACGGTTCGCAATCGGTCCGCGTTTTTAATCGCTATCCCCGGATATTAGTATCGCGACAGCTTGCTCTCATTACGAATTACTAATTTATTCACGGCGGTTTTCGCATTGCGAAGCAATTGTCGCGGCAGAAACAAAGCAGCGTTCTGTTCCTCTTTTTGCCCGGTTTGCGCGTCCTGTATGCGCGCAATTATATGAGTGTTTTATTCAGCTTGTATACGCGAGAAGGGGAGAGAGACAGGGGGAACGAAAGAGAGAAAGAGGAATGAAAATTTTCCCCGCTACACAGTGATAATAGAAATTTATCGCTCGCGCGTTGAATCGCGTAACACAAGGAGCACTCGATCTATCAGCGCTCGTAAAAGTTTTCGGGACTCTTCCTGCGAACCGACGTGTAATTGCTTTCATAATTACGTCGACCTGCTGGCACGTTCACTTATATTTGTTCTTCGATCGTTTAAACTTCCTCTTTCTTCGCGGCTTTTACTTCGTCTTGTTAAATGGAATTATATACTTTTTAATACGTCAATCGATGCAGTTGGACATTATTTATGTTGAGATATTGGGTTCGAAAGAAAGTTCGTAACGTTTTTATATTAAAATTCAAAGATAAAATTAAGATATTTATACATAGATTTGTGCAATAACATATTTTTCATTTTCTTCTATTATGTTTTACCATTTTTAAATATATTATTCATTTTTATGAATAAATATCTTAATTTTATCTTTGAATTTTGATTTAAAAACGCTACGAACTTTTGTTCCAGCCTAATATTAGTAGTTAATAAAATTGTTAATGCTTAATTTACAAAGCAATTTTGCAAATTACTAAAGTACTTCCGACGTTTCAAAGCAATGAAAGAAAAAAGAAAAATATAACTTTTCTTTGTTTCGACGATTTAACATCGATTGTTCTCACATACAACTTGAGCAGTTTGTAGTCATTTCATGAACAGACGAATGTCAAAGAATTACCATAAATTCAAGATGTGGTATATAAGCAGTTACAAGAGGTAGAAAAAGAGTTACAGTAAATCTTCTATAAACGCAACAGCCTCGGGGGGATTTGGTTCAATTTATCGTAGACGGGTAACTATTTTTTTGAGCTTTAAAGGCCGAGCCGAACGTAGAAAAGGACAGCGCGTGTAAAGAGCGACTCTTCGCGTGTCTTTCTTTCCCATACGCTGTGCTTCCTTGCACCCGAAACATTCATCGTCAATTAAACCACTAAATACAGTTGAAATTATATCGTGCTTGGTCTTATTGTAATCAGAAAAATACCACAAATATATTGGTGAAGTTTCATAAAAAAATAAGTAATAATAAAAACGATTGTTTATCGTGTACGGCTTTGTTTGCGTTTATAGAGGATTAGGGTTTATAGAGTATTGCGTTTCAAAGTAATTTCAAATTCACCGCCTAATATTGATTGGTATACTTCGATCTATGTTCTTATTTATACGTTCTGAACTAATGTTTACTGTTTACCTCAGAGTCTCGATAACCGGCATGCATTCAACAAGTATTACTGTTTCACGTCGAATTTGTTCATTTTCATCACAAAGCTAGCGAGTAGTTTCATTACCAGCCTATTTCCCTTTCTTTGTAATGTATTCTTACATTTCAAAATATTCTTAATTTGTTAAAAAAATATGTTCACAGACGCAATTGTAGTAACCCTTGAAGACGATCTGAATGAAGATCGAAACGTCGGAATTACTTTAGTAATTTGCAAAATTGCTTTGTAAATTAAGTAACAAATGATCGATCCCTGGCGTTGAAAGCATTAATAATTTTATTAACAACAAATACGATCGATAGAAAGCTATAATTAATATTAGTAGGTTTAGGAGATACTTCGATTTAAATTCATAATTCTAAGATATCATTACTGTCGCACGAAGACGTTCGCATTTATTCCTCACAGAAAAACGACAGTAATCTTATCTTAGAATTATTCAAATCCTCAATATCTCCTAAACGACTAATTTTTCAACATAAATAGGTGAATATCTTTTTTATAGAGAATGTCCAACTGCTTCGCTTGATATATTAAAAGGTAATATAGTTCCATTTAAAAAGACGAAGTTAACCTTCGTATGACCTTAACGCGTTCACCCACGAATAAACAAATAACACTAAATTACGAAGCAAGTTTTCCACAATTTTAGTAAGAATTGTCCGGGCCTATTTCTGAGTAGAATTGTATTTGTCGAAGTTCTATGTATTTTCATACGCTGCTTAATGTTTGAAGTAAGAGTCACACCATTTTGAAAATCTGAACTTGAATTGAATTGAATTGAATGACGATCTGAATCGTGAATATTTAGGTGTACAAGTTAATTCACAACTCTCACGAATGGTTAATTGTAACCTCGTTTCAAATTTCAATTTGTTACTAAACTCTTTCGTTACCTACCTGTAGGTTCGAGAAAATGTATAAATAATACGTTCACTGTTGGGTATTAATGCGAGATTAAAAGAATATAGAAAACGATAATGAAATCAAACATATGTATTCAAACAACGTTTATTTCTGTTTCAGGTAATGTCTGGTTCAATATCCATCATCCACTGTGAGCGAGAAAAAATAATTTCGGCTAACGGACCGCAAATGATTAACACAAGACCTACGGAACGCTGAAAGTAACTATTTTACAGTAACTATTTCACAGCTCCGTGCAATTTAACAATTATACCGCGGATTCTATGCAGTTAAGTCAGAAATGAGTGGATGAAATTTAACCCTTCGCAGTTGGAGAGGTATCTTAACTTGAAAATGTAATGCTTCGTACAATAACTAAATATCTAGTATTTAAGTAGACCCCGATATACAGTGAGCCACGGTAATATTCTGACACTTGTAAAAGATATTTTTAAGAAGTTGGAACAATTAATTTACCACTTGACGCAAAAAAGGAATTTTGAAAAAAATGCAATTGGTCGGAATTACAAAGATAATAATAAATACTGTTTTATGTAGGCCAATATTGAAAATTTAAAAACTACATTTTGTAAACCTATGTCAAGTATACATATCCTGAAATTTTCATAAAAATCCTTAGATTTATCTCACACATAGACTGAAAATCGTGAAAAATTGCAATTTTCACCGTCTCTGAAAGTTCATTGCAATGTTGATCGATTTTGATGAAATTTTCAGAATATGTATAAGTGACAGAGATCTACAGAATGTATTTCTAAAATGTTCAATACAGCCCCTTCCCCATAAAAAAAAGTAAACAACAACTTCTAGTATTTTCTCTGTAATTCCTACCAATTACAATTTTTTCAAAAATTTGTTGTCAGAGCTTGCAGTGAGTTAATTGCTTTAACTTCTCAAGAAATATCCAAGTCGTATGATCCGATATTAAAGATGATATCGTCCTTTTAAAAGATTTTTTTAAGAAGTTGGAACGATTAATTTACCACATGACGTAAAAAAGGAATTTCGAAAAAAATGCAATTGTTCGGAATTACAAAGATAATAATAAAAACAGTTTTATGTAGGCCAATATTGAAAATTTAAAAACTACATTTTGTAAACCTGTGTCAATCATACATATCCTGCAATTTTCATAAAAATCCTTAGATTTATCTCAGTCATAGACTGAAAATCATGAAAAATTGCAATTTTCACCGTCTCTGAAAGTTCATTGCAATGTTGATCGATTTTGATGAAATTTTCAGAATATGTATAAATGACACAGATCTACACAATGTATTTTTAAAATGTTCAATACAGCCCCTCCCCCATAAAAAAAGTAAACAACAAGTTCTAGTATTTTCTCTGTAATTCCTACGAATTACAATTTTTTCAAAAATTTTATTCAGAGCTTGCAGTGAGCTAATTGCTTTAACTTCTCCAGAAATATCCAAGTCGTATGACCCGATATTAAAGATGATATCGTCCTTTTAAAAGTGTCCGAATACTACCGTGGTTCGCTGTATTTAATAAGGTAAACAATATTTTGAATTTTGGTACGGCAATTTTAAATGTCGCCTCGGAGTCACCATTCGAGTGCTAAGGGTTAACAGCTGTCGCAGAGTTGATAAGGGATCGTTTAGGGGTGAAGCCACGGTTAAACCTTTAAATTGGGATTTCTTTCGAGGCAAGCTCGGTACGAATAGCCGATGAATATCGGGGATGGGTCACGATAAAAATAAATTACGCGATATTTCTTGTCGGCGCGGGGGCGTGACATTGTCGCGGGGGTGGTTTCCTCGGGTTACAAATTCTTTATCGGCCACGATATCGTACATTTTATTTCGATGTCAGTGGAGCAAATCAATGGTCGGGCATTAAACCGTTCGAGAGATAGAGAGAGAGAGAGATATATATAGAGAGAGAGAGAAAACGGGGGTGGTGGTTGGTGTTGGTGCAGGAGAAAAACCGAGGGCGTGGAGGATAACGACGAGAGCCGTCCATAAATTTGTGTTTGCCCGATGCGTGAAATGTCTGCCAGTTTTTGATGTATACGCACCGATTACGTGTCTGCACGCATTGCACGCTGAACGACGAAAATATTGCGCTCGCGGGGGTGTGCGGTGCGTAGAAACTGCGCGCGATGTATTACAATTAAATTGAAATATCGCGCTGCTATCGGCAGCTATCTATTAACTAAACATATAAATTTCAAAGGTGGCTCGGACCAAGGAAAAATCTTTCCGGGGTACAGGAGGTTCTAAAAGAAAGGGTGCTCAATATTCTATACAGAGTGAGTGTCGTAACGTGACGATCTCAAATAACTCGTAAGTTATTTGTTGTGCAATAAATATGTTGCGTGGTTCCTAGGACATACAGTGCTGCAATCTGATTTTTGTTACTTCGATCTTGCATCAAGATATGAAGGTCACCTTCTCTAACTCGGTTGCAGCATAAAATTCTGCGTAGAAAGTATTGAAAAGTAAATCCTCTATAAACGCAACACCCTCGGGGAGATTTGGTTGCGTTTATCGTAGACGAGTAACTATTTTTTGAGCTTCAAAGGCCGAGCCGAACGCAGAGAAGGACAGCGCGTGTAAAGAGCGACTCTCCGCGTCTCTTTCTTTTCCATACGCTGTTCTTCCTTGCGCCCGAAACATTCGTCGTCAATTAAACCACTAAATACAGTTGAAATTATCTCGTGTTTGGTCTTATTTTAATCAGAAAAATGCCAGAAATATATTGGTGAAAGTTTCTTTAAAAAATAAGTAATAATAAAAAAGATGGGCCTTTTTGCGTTTATCGTGTACGATCTTGTTGCGTTTATAGACAATTTACTGTATTATCGAAATAATTTCTTCATATGTACTTATTCAAGTTGAGGGATATCAGTTCGAGCACCTACTAGCTTCCAGGTGCATAATAGCTATTACAGTAAAGTCGCGTTATTTCTCAGCAACCGCCTATCCAGAATTTGTCAAGTGCCTACCCCCTCCGCTGAGGGGCAACGCCGCAATGCCTCGGACTCCGAGCAATGTAAACATACCGCGTAATCCGATCTCGGCTGGGTATATCGGTGTGAACCACTACTAATCCAATTACAAAACTTCTTAATTTTTCATTATTTTTTTATGGGACTTTCAGTTACTTATTTTTGGCATTTTTCTGAGTAAAATCACACTAAACTCGATATAATTTCAACTGTATTTAGTGGTTTAATTGACGATTAAAGTTTCGGGCGCAAGGAAGCACAGCGCGATCCGTGTTTACATGCTGTCCTTTTCTACGTTCGGCATCCTTTGTACTTCTCCTTGATATTTCTCCGTGCAGAACACATACACGTAGGAAATTATATCGATAATATCTTGTTAACTATTAGATTTATGATATACGAAGGTCAATACTTTTTTACGCAGAATTTCGTGCTTCATCCGAGTCCATTAACGGCATTCCTTGTTTCTTAATATTAATGATAGTATAATTACCTCGGTTCTCGGGTCTCAAATTACCCAGAGGATTCGATACATTCGTCAATAGAAGCCGTTCAAACCACTATAATTTAACATTAACCGTCCCACGACCGGTCAAATGATCGGTGTCACATTTTTTACTTTATAATCATCGAAGTTGCAAGGATAATTCCATTAGAAATTATTTGGTTGGAGGGAAAATTCTGTCGTATTTTAAAGAAAACATTTGAATCAATTTATAATAATGTATGTTTAATATTATTCAATGATATAATTTCCATTATTTGCAACAACTCGTTGCCATCTTTCGGACAACCTGTAAATTCCTGTTTCCCAATGATTCACTGGCAACATGCGTTTTTGATTTACAAGTAAAATTATCTGCTTGTTTATAATACGACAGAACTTTCCCTCCAACCTAATATTAAATGAGTGTCATCGTTCAAGCACGTGTTATAAAAATTACAAGAAATTTAAATAAATTCAGTGTTGTCATTTTTATAAAGCAATGTACAACAGTCGCGTTTTGTGCTCGGTACGACCTCAATCATATTAACTGGCAATGTCCAGATTTTGATTCGAAACGAGGACACTTGTTTGAACTGCTCCCCACAATCGTAAATACTACCCTCCCTACATTATTATTTTTTTTTTAACCGTGCGAGACGTTACAGCGCTAATATTTATTTTTAACTTCTTCAAAAAAATGTAACATTTGGATTTAGCGTTTACTTCGTTCAGCATATACTTCACTATTATTTGTAAAGTGTTATACTAATGTAGGCTGTATAAACCAAACATGGCTTACGGCATCAATAAATATATAAATATTGATTAGACTGTGCGAATCTTTACGCGAAATAAACATTATCTGCATCGATTACAAGCCACAGAAACCGAATAGAAAATGCTTTCTCCTTTTAATTATCTTATCAAACTGAAACTAATACACAGATGTCCTTTAATCGTTTCAACCCTCATCCGTCCCTCGAGACATTTCAACACAGTTTTTCTAAAATAAGTTATACCGTATAGACAAATTTGCCCGAAACTTCGTGACTTTTATATTTTCAATACGAAACACGTAACTGAAAAACCTAGATTGCGAATGTGAACTCATCGATATGAATATAAAAACATCGAAAAATAATTGTTTACCTTGTTATTTCATCGATCTTTTACCACTGTATCAATTTCATACCGAGGAACAGATTCAGTTTGTGAATTGAGGGACGGATGAAAGTTAATATGCCCACTGCTTTAAATTGTACGTGTCTATTTTTCTCATAAACGCATAAAGTCCGCAGTCTAGCAACGATTTTACGTTGAAACTGCGCCAGAATTGGCGTGAATTTATTTATTGTTTAGCTTCCGAGGGAAAAACCTGCACGGTACACTAAATTCGCGACATTTTCCGTGAAACCCCTCGCACACCATCTTCTCGGAGCCGCGCGGAAGAGAAAGGTCGAGGGAAACAGAGAGAAACGGCAAGGAAAAGTCACGTCAGACAGCGTTTCGCGGATTGTTGCCGCGTTGTATTCGCAAGCGGAAGGCGAGAGCCGTTTCGCGCGGAAACATTTTTTTAATGGGTTACGGGTGGCAAAGAGTGGAAAAAAGCGAGAGGGGTGGCTGAGGGGTGTCGAGGGGCCGCATCGTTGCACCAGAACTCGGCGGTGGTACTGGAAACAATGCCGACCAGCGTGGGGAGCAATTACTTAAGCGTGGTCGAAATTCGCGCCCCGCTGAAATTCCGATATTTATCAGCGTTTTTAATCCGAGTCGAACGTCGAGACGGCCGATTACTTTATTGCCGGCATTATCATATATTAATGGCGCCGTGCAACGTTTCGATTGCCGCCAGGCTGTCCTCGTTGAAACCGATCTACAAGCGGCGACGCTCGAAACCCGATTGCTCTAACCGAACAACAAGCGATTTGACCGATATTACCCGGCTGTCGGTGCTGTTCCCGTTCGTGTGCCATAACTATACTCGGTTGCACATGCACCGACGTCGCCCGCATTCATTCATAAGTCGCATACTCGTGACAGCAACGACGTATGCATGTATTTGCCCAGGCGGCGCGGCACAATCGATTCGCGCCACCGCTTTGCACGACTCTCTCTCTCTCTCTCTTCGACTGTTCGACGCTTCTTCCTTTTTTCGAACGGGTTTTCGGATGTTTGATTTATTAGTATGATGGGGGTAAGAGACGTTGACGAGGTTCATTAGAATCCGATCGATTCTGGAGAACGTACTCGAGGCTCGCGGAAATCGTCCAGCTTTATCGTCGCTTCTAGAACGGCGCACAGTGCTGCCGAGGCGGGCGAAAATCGATTTGATAATTTCTCGATTTAAAAGAAAAAGATTATTTTTCTATTACCGAGTAGTGAACGTACAATGTACCAAAGTTCGATTTTTAAAAAATGATTTTTTTACGGAGATATATGCACGGCAAGTAATCTATTTCTCTCTCTTGGGAATTCACCAGTCCTCAGCGCCATAGTTATTTAATTATGGCGTCTATAATCGAATACTTACAGATCTGCAATTTATAGGGGTTATCACACATTCCTTAAACTATTAACTGGCGCAACAAATTTTTCGATACAGTTGTTTAACGTTGACTAATACGGATTAATCGGAAGTGTTTACACTCGCGAAGTCTTGCTGACTGATCTCGTCAATGAAGGTCGTAAATCTTCACCCGGATAATTGCGACGACACGACAAACGCGAATTCCCACGACGTGTTACGGGCGTAGGATAGTAAGTTGAAAACTGTTTGGAAAACAGGAATATATATTTCAATATTGTAACTTGGACTTTGGTACAACTAATTTAACAGAAATCTTGGTTGGTAAGTATTCGTTGTTCTCGCTGAACACGCTGTTCGAAAGAATCTCTCTAAGTCGGCTCTCTTCGCCTTTAAGGACTGCGTCTCCTAGACAGACGACACTCGCGTGTGACTGCACACAGTCACCACAGTACACTCACACACCGCTAGACCACGTATACGTACGCAAAGATTGCAAGGGTCCGGGGATTCCACTCCTGATATCTTAATAATGCAAAGACGGGGTTTCTTATTAGTCAAAATCGGTAGATAAAAGATCAATCTAGGGGGCTATTTGCCTCAAAAGTCTTACTTTTACGTTTACGACGCGTAATTCTCATTATTCGGTAGCATATCGACAGCCACGATAGGCGGCAGCACCGTCGCCTCTCCATTGCTACTCGCGGCTCCGCGACATGCTGCAGAATAATGAGAATTACGCGTCGTAAACGTAAAAGTAAGACTTTTGAGGCAAATAGCCCCCTAGATTGATCTTTTATCTACCGATTTTGACTAATAAGGAACCCCGTCTTTGCATTATTGAGAAATCAGAAGTGGAATCCCGGACCCTTGCAATCCTCGCGTACGTATACGTGGTCTAGCGGTGTGTGAGTGTACTGTGGTGATTGTATGCAGTCACGCGCGAGTGTCGTCTGTCTAGGAGACGCAGTCCTTAAGAAGTCTCGCATTCTGAAAACGGTAGAGGTGGGGGAAAAGTGGAGGCGTCGAAAAAACGAAGAAAATCCAAAAGGAATCGAATGCGATTGGAAAAGATGGATAGTAGAGGGGTGAAGGAAAGGCGTGGAAAAGGTGGAGGGAAATTGTTGAAGAAGCTACGGTGGGGAAATTGTTAGTTAGCTGGTAATGAGATTCGGGGACCGCTCCAGGCGGCCAAGTATATGGTTTGGGTCTTGCGACCCTTGACCTGGCAATAATGCAATTACAAAAAAGGTTGGTGACGGATTTTTACCGGGTGGGACACTCGGTTGGGAGTATTTTACGAGGGTCTCGTACTGGTGATAGGTTTTAAGACTCGGAATGGTCACCAGATGTGCAATCCAATGGATTTGGCGGAATTCGGGGTTTTGAGGACGGATGTCCGGCAACGCGAAATGATTTTATACTACGATCATGAACAGGAAGCCTCTTCGCGTTGCGCTCATTGTTTATTTATGGAAGGAAAGTTGTGTTTACGTTATTTTTCACGAACAGGACATATTTAGGGGTTTCTTGGGTCGTGGCATCTGATTTTCGAGTCATTCTTTTTTCTACGATAAATAACAACAATTATACACTAGCTTTATACAGGGTAATCGAGGTTTCAAAGTGCCAAACTTTGTCAGTATATTCTATAGGCCTAAATAAGAAAAAAATGTTATAAACATAGGTTGTTTAACACTTTATTAAAAAGTAAACTAGTAAAATAGAGAACTTTAAAGGAGAAAGTTTATTCTCATGCCCATTTGTAAACATTATAAAAGAATTATCTTATGTTACATACAATCTCAGCCTTCAGTGTCTTACAATGATTTGTCGTCGTCAGTATCCCACCTGCTATGCTGCCAATTTCACTGTTTGTTGTATTGTCTGGTTCCATTCAAGTATCCGCGGGTAAAACGATTACGCGGCGCGCCGCAAATTTCGGCATAGTGACTGCACATATATTGTTATAACTTTTTTAGCTGCAAGCGGCTGCACAAAATTCTTGTTCAGTCACCTTCAATAGGTTCTAACGAATACATCCGTGCAAGATTTATCGTTACCCCGCGTTAATTCCGTTTCGTAGGTCCAGTTGAATCTTAAAACGCAGGAAATAAAAAGGACTCGAGAAAGGATATTGTTTAAAACGTTAAAATTATTGTTGTTACTTTCATCTTTTGCATGCGTGTAGCTAAAAGGCTGCTCTTTCGCGCTACACAAGTAGATTTAAACTGTTTCCAATCAATCGCAAAATGTAGTGAGGCCAAGTACGCCAATTACAGCTGGACATAAAATCCTTCTTTTTCGCTCTTTTCAACGCTCTGGAAAGAATTCTGAGTGACTTAAAGCCACCCACATGCATATCAAAACTTACTTCAGACATATAAGAATTTACATTCTACCTGTAATTTTTATTCGAAACACAAAACAACATATTGGTTTTCAATCTATATACCTTTCATGATGCTGTACGCTTCACAAATAATAATCACTTCACTTAAACAGTTCGTGATACCGATGATTCTGCAGTGAACGTTCCGTGCGACACTGAGGCGTTTGTATTTTTCATGGGTCGCATGTTTGATACATTTCGTTAGTTCTTACCCGGTATAAGAAGGGCAAAAAACAAGTAGGTATATACCTTAAGGGGGTAGACTCGTTTTTCCAGGATTACAAGGGTGCGGGATTCGCCTTCTCGTTTCTCGTTAATGCAAAGATTGGGTTTTTCAGTAGCCCGAAACGCTCGATAAAAGATCGATCTAGGCCGCAATAGCCCTCGAAAGACCTATTTTTTTAGCATACATCTTCGCGTTTAGCTATTTTCATAAAGCTGCGACAGCTACATGCTACCGAATAATGCAAATTTCGCCTCGTGAACGTAAAAACAGGACTTTTGAGGGCGGTCGCGGCCAAGATCGATCTCTTATCTAGTGCTTTCGACTACTGAAAAGCCTCATCTTTGCATTATCGAGAAATGAGAAAGTCCATCCTGCTCCAATGCAATCCTGGAAACGAGTCTACCCGCTTAACTTCTGTTTCTGACGATTAACTTGCACCATTATTTTTATTTCGCGTAAAGATCAGCAGTCTAGCGATGATCTTGATTTGGTAGAATCAGTATCGCATTGGCACTCCATCCACGGAAGATTAAGCATGAAAATTAAGGAGATAGACCCGTTTTTCCAGGATTGCAAAGGTGCAAATTCTCATTTCTCGATAATACACAGATGGGGGTTTTCAGTAGTCAAAAACGCTAGATAAAAGATCGATCTAGGCCGCAATCGCTATCGAAAGGCCTATTTTTACGTTTACGAGGCATAATTTATGCAGAAAATAGCTACAGTGACTCTCACTATTATTCGGACACTGTTAAAAAGACGATAACTTTTTAAACATTGGACCACACTATTTAAACTTTTTTCAGTAAGAACAATTAGTTTTCTACACAACGTGAACATTTTTTTAGATTTAGTTGCAAGTTGTCGGAATTGCAAAGAACATTCTAAAACTTGTAGTTTGCAAGTTTTTATGTGCTCTTGTATGGAAAATTTAGAAAACACGTTTCGTAGATCTGTATCGATTAAACAGATTCTGAAAATTTTGTCAAAATCGGTCGACGTTGCAACGAGTTACAAACGTTTAAAGATAGTAAAAATTACAGATTTTCACGATTTTCGGCCTCTCACTGCAATAAATCTGAGGATTCTTACAATGTCTGTCGTTTTTTCCCGCATCAACCGATTCCGATGAAACTTTCGCAATGCATATAATTGACACAGAGAGAGATCTATCTGTTTTTTAAATTTTCAATATAGCACATTAAAAAGTTGTAAATGCAAATTTTAGTATTTTCTATACCAATTCCGACAAATTGCAATTATTGATAAAATTTCTTTTCACGACATGTAGTAAATTGTCTGATCTAACTTCTCAAAAAAATTCAAATCGTACAGTTCAATATTAAAAACGTTATCTTTTTTTCAAAGAGTCCGAATACATAACGCAAATTACGCTGCCGCATAATGCAAATTACGTTGCATTTGCAATGTAAACTCCTTTGTTTTTTCTAAATTTTTCTTTCTTTTTCATTTCTCAATATCTCCATCCTTTCTTTATTTCTGAACTCTCGTCCGTCTCTCGTGCCAATTTGACAATTTTCCTGAAATAAGTTATACTGTTCCGTTATTTGTAGATAAACTTGCAAGGAACTTCGTGACATTTATTATTTTAATGCGAAACACATAACCGAGAAACCTAAGATGTTAACGTCAACTCATCAATTTGAATAAAAAAACATCGATAAATAACTGTTTACCCTGATGTTTCATCGATCTTTTACCACTCTGTCAATTCGACACCGAGGGACAGATTCAGTTCGTGAAATGAGAGACGGATAAGGGTTGAATAGAACAGTATAACTTTTCGATGAGGAAGTCGCTCAGACTTTTAAATAGATTGTTGTAATTTAAATAAATTAACATATTTATGGAGCAACGTTTACAATACGACTCTAACTTAATGACTATAATTTTTGGCAATTGTGGTTTCACATAATCATGCGAAATAGTAAAACTTTCTGACGGCGAATATGTATTTTTGCGGGCCACCTGTTAACGGCAACCCGATGTACACTCGTACATTACAATAAGTGAAGAAATCAACTCACATTTCGCCTAAAATGAACTCTCTCGTCTAATCTTCTACCAATCAATTGCTTCCTAATTAACCATGGACCTTGGAAACGAAGAAATTAGTACAATTTAATAAATATTATAGTTGTAATAAACATTGAAAATTGGACATTTTAAGAAGGTGGACTCGCGTTTCTAGGATCGCAAGGGTGCGGGATACGCCTTCTCATTTCTCGATAATGCAAAGATGAGGTTTTTAAGTAATCAAAAATGCTAGATAAAAGATCAATCTAGGACGCCATCTTCCTCAAAAGTCCAATTTCTACGTATACAAGGCGTAATTTGGATCATTCGCCAGCCTAAAGCTGCGCGTTTGGATATTTTCATAAAGCTGCGACAGCTACATGCTTCCTAATAATGAAAATTACGCCTCGTAAACGTAAAAATAAGACTTTCGAGGGCAATCGCGGCCTGGATTGATCTTCTATCTAGCGCTTACGACTACCGAAAACCCCCATTTTTCTCGCAACCCTGGAAACGCGAGTGCAGCCCCTTAAAATAGCGTACTTGAGTATATCCACTGTTAAACTGTACTCTGAAAGTTAAGATTGGTATACCTGAGAAAATGACATCTGTCCAGCTAGATTGGTAATTTTTCCCAGTGTGCGACGTCTACCAATCCTATCGCTCCGAACTCCTCTTGTAGGCTTCGCAACAATTCCTGCTGTCCAGGGCAACTTAGGTGGTTCGGAACCCAAACTGGCAAGAACATGTGTGGATTGGGGCGCGTGTAAGGGGAATCAGGTGTAATGCGAAGAGTGGGTCTCTGATTTCCCTAGCTCGGCCAAGTTGCTGGATGTAGAGGGGCGGTCCATTGACCGTCCCGGGTGAGGTGTGCTTACGGCACGCCGGCTTTATCCTCACCCTTAACAAAAAAAAA
>CM052196.1:18181595-18194927 GCA_028455805.1 Lasioglossum figueresi
CCATTACCATTTATTTAAATTATATATTCAATTTTTCATTATTTCAGCATTAGTTCAGAATTTTTGAAAACGTTGAGATCAATTCGGATTTTCTAAAAATCGCCATTACCATTTATTTAAATTATATATTCAATTTTTCATTATTTCAGCATTAGTTCAGAATTTTTGAAAACGTTGAGATCAATTCGAATTTTCAAAAATCGCCATTACCATTTGTTTAAATGATATATTCAATTTTTCATTATTTGAGTCTGTTAAGATTATAATTGTTTTTAAATTAAATTAATCGTTTTTTTTTAAAGAAGGTACGGCTAGAAGGATTAGTTTGGTAAATGATGTCTAATGTATATGTTGAAAAAAAATGCATTTGATCGAAATTGTGAGAAACAATAGTAATAATTGGTCAATAACAAAAATGTATAAGATTTGTTTTGTAAACTCATTTTCAAAATTTCATTGAAATTTATTAATTGGTTTACGAATTATAAACGATCGAAAGTGGTAAAAATGGCAGTTGTAGGACGAACATCATGGAAAATTGCAATTTTTACCACTTTTGATCGTTTGTAATTCGTAAACCATTTAAACAGTTTCAATGAAATTTTTAGAACGTACTATATAATTCATAGGAGTTTACAAAACACATTTACTACATGTTCGTTATTTGCGCAGCTAAAAAAGTTGTAAAAATCTATTTTTACTATTATTTTTCACAATTCCGATAAAATGCATTTCTCCAACATATTTATTAGACCTCGTTTACCAAACTAATTCTTCTAGCCTTACAAAGAAATTTAAGTCGTTTGGACTCTTGATAAAAGAATTACTTCTGATTTAAAATGTTTGATAAATTCTGTGCGCAACCGTACAATCGCCATAGAAGTTTACATCAGATCGTGCAATCTTATGCGCGAAGGATTGGTCTGTTCTTTTTATTCTATTAATTGTATAACAAGAGGAATAAATGATATCGGTTCGTATAGCCTCTACAAACAATTATACGAAACGACAGTGAACCCGCACGGATGAAATTCTGTCATATTTGTGAGTTCGAAGCGGACAATTTTCAACGCGCACAGCGGAGAGCGCGTAATCATTTCGAAGCAGGCTAGTCCCGTTCCCGAAATTGCGGATGGGCACCCGGTAGATCGGCTATCGCATGAAATCTCCCGGGCGTTTAGCATAATTCGGCAATATGCAGCGCGCAAAAATTCCTCGAAAGTTTCTTCACGCAAAGCGTATCGCGCTCGGTGCGGTATGTAGTATGTACAACGTAATAGAATGGTAGCGGGTCGCTCGGCTCGCGTAACTGCCGGGCCGCATAATGCTGCGCGTAAAATTGCCCGGTATTACCGTGTCGTTGTTATTATTACCGTTATCACGGGACGACGGCGGACGGCAGACGCGAAATCAGTAACTTTTTAAACGGGGCGATCACGTACGGCCGCGTGTAAACGCGTGAGCGAAGTCAACCGGCTCCGCGTTTTCGCGGGATCGAACCGCGAAAGAGAAAGAAACCACGATAAAAAAGAAGAGAGGGCGGCGCACAGTGGGCTGGATCGAAAAATTTAGTGACACTTCACGAAAAAACAGACCTCCTCATATTGATTTCTAACAAATGTGTATTGCTTCCTAAATGTCCATCAACATCGAAGCTGAAACAATTAATGTTCGTCCACAAAAACTATAGTTAATATAAATTCGCAAAGATAGACATTTGCGATGCAGTATTTTTCAGCGAAAAATTGCTTCTTTTCATCGAGGAGTCCCGATTACCCTATTTAATATTTCTTCTGGCTCTTTTGTGCAAATGAAAAACAGTCCTTTGGGGTAACAATTAACGCTGTTAGTTGAGGATGTTTGCTCGCAATCTATTAAAAATTAATGTTTAACGAAACGAATGAAATCTATATACTTTCTTAAATTTTGCAAGGCATATCTGTTAATGGACCCAATTGGACCTCGTCGGACAAATTAGATCATTTTCGGTAGACCTACCTCTACGTATCCCCACAAAAATCACGTCCGACCCGATCCGACTTCAGAAATTATGATTGTTTAAAGTTATCGGGACGTGTCACCTGGCGTATAGCAACTCGCATATAGTAATACGCAAGTAATTAAATACCATCGAAATATGAATATTTTTGCAATCGAATTAAACGTTCGTACTTACCTAAAAGAAGTATGTAATTTTTAACAATAATATAATTAATCTATTAATTTTATTGTTAAAAATATAACGAACGGTAATAATATAACTTGACTAATAGTTTCTTAGTTTTTACTTAGCGAGTATAAACGATCAGATACAAAATTTACAACGAAAAAAAATAAACAACGTTTACGTCGAATACGCCGTGGCATTCACAATGGTTGATAATAAAATTTGTAATGCAATTATAAACACGACATCAGCTATGCGATGTTATATTTGTAATGCAAGACCAATAGAAATGAACAAATTAAAATTGATACAAACTAAATCGTGCAATAAAACCAATTATTCTTTTGGCATTTCCTCGCTTCGTGCATGGATTCGGTGCATGGAGTGTTTATTACGCATTTCGTACAATTTACCATTTAAAAAATGGATTGTTAACACACCGGATACAAAAAAAATTCAGAAAGAAAGGAAAAATGAACTTCAAAGAAAATTGAAAGAAAGAACTGGACTACTCGTTGATTATGTTAAGCAAGGATGGGGATCGTCGAACGATGGGTGCACCGCTAGACGGTTTTTTCAAAATCCGGAAATCTCGGCGGAAATAACAGGAATCGATGTACCATCGATTAAAAGGTTCCACGTAATTTTACAGGTCATTTCCTGCCCACATAGAATAAACCACGAAAAATTACGGAAGTATACATTAGATACAGCGGAACGTTACGTTAAAAATTATGGGTGGTACTATATGTCAACTTCTGTACACAAACTGCTCGTGCATAGTGCGGATATTGTAAAATATACCTTAGCACCAATTGGCCAACTTAGCGAAGAAGAGCAAGAAACTCGACAAAAAGATTTTAAGAAATTTAGGAGCAGAAATAGTAGGAAAACTTCAAGAACAAATACAAATAACGACATATTTTACAGACTACCGTTAACTTCCGATCCGTTGCTTTCAATGTTAAGGATCGAGTCAGTTAAAAAAAAGGTGAAAACCTTACATCCCGAAGCAGTAGATTTGTTAATTTAATCATCCATGCAGATAAAGTGGTAAGTTAATTGGATTACATTTTATATCTGACATTATTTGTTGAATGTAATAATTACATGTATGAAATGTGCTTAAACAATTTTATTTTAATAAAAAATATCAATGAAAATTAATTAAAAATTATTGTTTAACAAAACAACAAAATTTTTATTTGTCTGCAGTTAAAATTGACTATTTTTTAAATGAATTTTAGTGGAAATTTCATCCCGATATCTCTTATGGTTCAAGAGTTATAACAAGATGTCACTAAATTTTTCGATCCAGCCCACTGTGCGGCGGCGCACACATTTCGATCATTTAGGGAAATTTAATTAGGAATTGAAAATATTTTAAAAATTGCTTAGTTACTCTTACCTTGAAACATTCAGATAAAGAAAATAAACCTCAAGTGGACTCTTCTGCTTATACAAATGATGAAACTACATCAATCGTCGGTGATACTTTTCCTGAATAAAAGTGTGTGTATTTGAACTTCAATTTGTATTATATTTATTTTACTGATTATTCAATCCTTTGTAGCGTGTCTTCAATATTTCTGGTTTTTAAATATTATACATTATAATTTATCATGGTTAATAATCATACAAAATCGAACAACTTTTCAGTTTTTACCAATGTTCTATACAGTAAAACTTTATTATATGGGCGAATATGGACTTTAAACTACACTGTATGTGTACATTGAAGTCTTCTTTAGTCAGATATGGAAACAAATTTTGCGTTTATCTGCGTCTATAGGAGTTTTCATTTGTTTTCAACAGCTTTACGCGGTCACCGCATGCAGTCGTCTAACACAATTTATCCGAGCAAGAACGTGTCTGTTGATATTCATAAACCTGCACTTCGATTGTTACCGTATTAAATTGCTATTGTTTTTATTTGTCATTCTTTAACTTTTGTTGCGTTCGATTGTTATTACATTTGATAGTTTTTGTCTTTCGTTTAGTATTATTTGTTCGACTATTATTTTACGTATTGTTTATTTTGGCGATTATTTCGCTGCTTAAGATAAGTTTTCAATATTTTTGGTTTAAAAATCTGGTATATACTTTAGAGGCCCTGTATAATTTATGACAAGTAACAAACAATTACCATACAAAATTGAAAAACACTTTTCATTGTTCAGCGAATATGAATTTCATTCGTCGTTGAATATCGAAGATGTGATTTTAGAAGAAGTACAATTACTTGCAGTGCCTACATTAAACAATACAGAAGACGATAATGAAAGTTCGTCTGAATACGATGAAGTCGACTCCTGTTCTGACAGTGAAAATTAATAGATAATATACATATGTATATAGTAATGTTAATGAAAAGCTTGTTCGGTGCATTTCTCTACATGTTTTTAGTTTATTTAAACTTTGAATATATTTATGTAAGACTGTGTTTTCAACTCCCTTATATCATTGAAATTAAATGCCCTTAAATGTTAGACAACTGCACGAGGTGGCTGCGTAAGGCTGATTAAAATCAAATGAAAACTCCTATAGACGCAGACAAACGCAAAATTTGTTTTCATATCTGACTAGACAAGACTTCAATGTATACATTCATTGTAGCTTAAAGTCCATATCGCCCATATAGTAAAAATTTACTCTATAGAACATTGGTAAAAACTGAAAAGTTGTTCGATTTCGTATGATTATTAACCATGATAAATTATAATGTATAATATTTAAAAACCAGAAATATTGAAAACACGCTACAAACGATTGGATAACCAGTAAAATAAATATAATAAAAATTGAAGTTCAAATACACACACTTTTATTCAGGTAAACTATCACCGACGATTGATGTAGTTTAAAAAAGTTAAAAACAATAATGATTCTGGGTTACGGAGGTATTGCTTTCAAGGTAAGAGTAATTACGCAATTTTTAGAAAATTTTTCAATTTAGGAATTAAATTCCCTTAAATGATCGAAACGTCGCACTGTGCGGCGGCGGCTACGAGTTGGAAATTAGATGCCTCGGGAAAATGGAGGGAAAAAGAAAAACAACGGTCGAGAAGTTCTTGGGGATAATTTTCCGCCTTCCTAGCTGGCGGCGGTGCGCGGAGAAAAGCAGAGCATCGCGTTTTCTAGTTTCTTCTCCGTGGGAAACGCTGCCCTACGGCTATATGAGGTTGACGCATCTATTATGAATTACGCGACGGAGCATTAGCATTTTGTCCGCTGCTTAATCGCTCGCTCCGCGTTATTCTACTCGCGAAATTGCGCCGAGCTTCAACGCTCGCGAGATCCTAATCGGCTTTGATCACGAGAGGATGTGGAAGAAAAACTGAGTAGAATAGATGTCGCAGAATTTTCTGATTTTCCAGAGCGTAGATTCGTCTTAACCCCTTGCCGTATAATAACGAGTCAGACTCGTGACGAACACTTGAAATGTAATCTGCTAAATACGAATGATATGTATTTCTTTTAAGACGAAATTAAATTAAATTATTAAAGTAAATGTAGGTATACAATAGATACAGATTTTCTGTTCACATAATTGAAATCGTTAAAGACAAAGACGTTGTAATTATTAGACTGCGTACTTTGTGCATTTATGACAAAAATGGGCACTAATAATTGAAAGCAGTGGACATTTTCAAAATATTTAAGGACATTATGTATTAGTTTCAGCTTAATAGGAGAATTAAAAGAAGAAAGAATTTTTTACTTGGCTCCTGTGCCCTGCAATCAATGCGAACACTTTTTATTTTACATAAAGATTCGCAGTCTAGTAATTATTGTAACCATGAAGAAAATCGTACGGCAAGGGATCAATTCCGTCAATAATCAGAGGAATATGGAATTACAACAGCCAAAGTAGAGTGGACAGCTAGAAGCTCTAGAATTTTCTGGTTTTTCAGAATGTAGACTTAACTTAATTCTGTCATCTTGAATTAAGGGAATTAGAAATTCGAGTAATGGAAGTAGAGTGGAATAGATGTTCTTGAATTTTCTGACTTTAAAGAGTGAATTAGGAGAATTAGGAATTCGAGTAGTGGAAGTAAAGTGGAGTAGAAGCTCTAGAATTTCCTGGGTTGTCAAAGTATAGATTTAACTTACTTACTTCTGCATGTAATCGAATTTGGAATTAAAGCAATGGAAGTAGAGTGGAGTAGAAGCTCTAGAATCTTTGGATTTTTTAGAGTGTAGACTTAACTTAATTCTGTCATATGAAATTAGGGGAATTAGGAATTCGAGTAGCGGAAGTACAGTGGAGTAGATGTTCTTGAATTTTCTGACTTTAAAGAGTGTATTAGGAGAATTAGCAATTCGAGTAGTGGAAGTAAAGTGGAGTAGAAGCTCTAGAATTTCCTGGGTTGTCAAAGTGTAGATTTAACTTACTTACTTCTGCATGTAATCGAATTTGGAATTAGAGCAATGGAAGTAGAGTGGAGTAGAAGCTCTAGAATCTTTGAATTTTTTAGAGTGTAGACTTAACTTAATTCTGTCATCTGAAATTAGGGGAATTAGGAATTCGAGTAGCGGAAGTAAAGTGGAGTAGATGTTCTTGAATTTTCTGGTTTTTCAGAATGTAGACTTAACTTAATTCTGTCATCTTGAATTAAGGGAATTAGAAATTCGAGTAATGGAAGTAGAGTGGAGTAGATGTTCTTGAATTCTCTGACTTTAAAGAGTGAATTAGGAGAATTTGGAATTAGAGCAATGGAAGTAGAGTGGAGTAGAGGCTCTAGAATCTTTGGATTTTTTATAGTGTAGACTTAACTTAATTCTGTCATATGAAATTAGGGGAATTAGGAATTCGAGTAACGGAAGTAGAGTGGAGTAGATGTTCTTGAATATTCTGGTTTTTCAGAATGTAGACTTAACTTAATTTTGTCATCTTGAACTAAGGGAATTAGAAATTCGAGTAATGGAAGTAGAGTGGAGTAGAAGCTCCAGAATCTTTGGATTTTTTAGAGTGTAGACTTAACTTAATTCTGTCATCTGAAATTAGGGGAATTAGGAATTCGAGTAGCGGAAGTAGAGTGTAGTAGATGTTCTTGAATTTTCTGATTTTACAGAGTGAATAAGGGGAATTAGGAATTCGAGTAGTGTTTATTCAAAGTTTAGATTTAAGTTTAGATTTAACCAACTTTTGTCTCCTGGAATTAGGAAAATTATTAATTAGAGTAATCGAAATAGAGTGGAGTAGAAGCTCTAAAATTTTCTAGTTTTTCACAGTGTAGATTTAACTTACTCTGTTGCCGGGAATTAGGGGAATTAGGAATTACAACAGCCGAAGTAGAGTGAAGTAGAAGCTCTAAAATCTTCTGATTTTGCAGAGTGTAGATTTATCTTACTTCTGTCGCCTGGATTAAGGGAATTAGGAAGTACAGCAATAGAAATACAGTGGAATGGAAGCTCTAAAATCTTCTGATTTTACAGAGTGTAGATTTAACTTACTTCTGTCGCCTGGAATTAAGGGAATTAGGAAGTACAGCAATAGAATTACAGTGCAATGGAAGCTCTAGAATCTTTTGATTTTTCAGAGTGTAGATTTAACTTGATTCTGTCATCTGGAATTAGGGGAATTAGGAATTCGAGTAGCGGAAGTAGAGTGGAGTATATATTCTTGAATTTTCTGATTTTACAGAGTGAATAAGGGGAATTAGGAATTCGAGTAGTGGAAGTAAAGTGGAGTAGAAGCTCTAGAATTTTCTGATTTTACAGAGTGTAGATTTAACTTATTTCTGTCACCTGGAATTAAGGGAATTAGGAATTACAGCAATAGAAATACAGTGGAATAGAAGCTCTAGAATCTTTTGATTTTTCATAGTGTAGATTTAACTTAACTCTGTCATCTGGAATTAGGGGAATTAGGAATTCGAGTAGCGGAAGTAGAGTGGAGTAGATGTGCTTGAATTTTCTTATTTTACAGAGTGAATAAGGGGAATTAGGAATTCGAGTAGTGGTAGTAAAGTGGAGTAGAAGCTCTAGAATTTTCTGATTTTTCGAAGTTTAGATTTAAGTTTAGATTTAACCAACGTTTGTCTCCTGGAATTAGGAAAATTAAGAATTAGAGCAATGGAAATAGAGTGGAATAGAAGCTCTAGAATCGTTTGATTTTTCAGAGTGTAGATTTGACTTACTTCTGTCATCTGAAATTAGAGCAATGGAAGTAGGGTGGAGTCGAAGCTCTAGAATTTTCTGATTTTACCGAGTGTAGATTTAACTTCTGTCACCTGGAATTAAGGGAATTAGGAAGTACAGCAATAGAAATACAGTGCAATGGAAGCTCTAGAATCTTTTGATTTTTCAGAGTGTAGATTTAACTTAATTCTGTCATCTGGAATTAGAGCAATGGAAGTAGGGTGGAGTCGAAGCTCTATAATTTTCTGATTTGTACAGAGTGTAGACTTACCTCACTTCTGTCACCTGGAATTAGGGGAATTAGGAATTCGAGTAGTGGACGTAGAGTAGAGGTTCTTGAATCCTCTGATTCCGACATAATGTTAGCTCCACGGTTCTCCGCGAAATTCTTTCACAATCGCGAAATGGTCGAGCTCGATATTCAGCACTTAACGCGTTAATACAAACACAAATTACCGCACAGAAATATTTCACGCGAACAAATATCGAACGGGTTGCCGTTCGGCAATAAAAGCGTTTGTACGATCGTCGCTTGTCGAAAAATATATTCGCGATTCATGTTCGTCGCAGTCGGTCGGAACGTTATTTCCGTCAACCAAAAATAACAGAAAGATATTTCGATTTGGAGCGCGCTCGCGTATTATCTTATTAAAAGAATGGCGGCGCGAGGGGTCGAAACAGGGAATGGGCTGTACCCGTGGTATCAAACTCTTCCGATCCGCGGAATGTATTTGGCGATTGTTTTTTATTGCTGACATTACGTGTTCCGCCGTCCGCAAACATTTACGAGCCGTCGATATATGGAAATCACTGGCGCGAGCGAGCGTTTTTAATCGTTCGGCCATCGAACAATCCGCTCGCGTTTTTCGCGTTACATCCACCCACGCGTCCCGTCACTCGCGGTTAAGAGTGTTCCGCGTGTAAAAGTCACCGTTAAATTTTGATTTTCAAATTTCCATCAACCCGGGAATTACCGGGGGTTGTTGCCGCTGCAACGCAACGCGGTGGCCACGCGCGAGAATTACTCCGCTCTTCTTTTTTTTTCCATTCCGGTCGCGGTTTCACGCGGATTTCTCGCGATTATGCGAATTTGTTGTTGGATTGGCGGGCGTTCCGCGGTCACAGGACCGGACAGGTACTCGCGATCTTCCTCGGCTCGTTCTCGAAATTCCCGAGCCACTTGTGACTTATGAATACGTAAGTTGGAGCGGCTTTACCCGACACGAAAAATTTCAGAGCGCACGCCAGCTACTGTCTTCTGACCGTCTCTGACGTTACAGCATTCTACGACTGCTACGGCACAATGAAATACGACTTGGAGTTTCTATGTAGGAGTTCCCCTAGTGCCGGACACTCGAGGGTTTTCTTAAATAAATAAGAAAAAAGGTTTAAGTCTTTTTATCCTTCGTTATTTATAAGTTAACGCGTTTCGCGCCGTGTACCAGCGATGGTACACGTTAAACTATCCATTCAGGCCGATGACATATTTATTTAATGCGCTAACGACATATATTTTATAACAAGTTCAAGACTCTAGAATATATGTCCACGAAAAGAAGTGCATTGTAAAATCCATTATAAAATATGCAGTATAGAACGAAGCACTCAAGTTTGTTTAATTGTCGAGCAAAAACGGTTCGGCAAGGAACGCGTTGACAATATTAGAAATCCAATTGAAGGAACAGAATAATCAAAATTATAATAACAGTTAACTGAAATAAACGTTACACTTTGGTATATGATTTTGGGAGATCTAAAAAGAGTAAAACAGTTAAGGTGAAATAAATCTCAATTTTCTTATCCAAGCAATGAACTTTGATCAATTAAATTCTTTTTCCATTTTGTTCGATGATCTTTTGTCATCTTTCTGGTGGTTTCACAATTCCGCGCTCATAAAACTTCTGATCCTTTTCGGCAAAAAACTGATCCAAGTGCGATTTCAGATTATCATCATTAGCGAATGTTTTACCATTCAAAGAGTTTTGTAAACTTGGAAATAAATGATAATCTGATGGTGGATGTGACATCACTTCCCAAACAAGCTCCAATAACTTTTCACGTGTTTCCGAAGATGTGTGAGGCCTAGCGTTATCATGGTGGAACACGATTTCTTTGCGATTCGACAATTCTGGCCGTTTTTCTTTGATTGCTATGTCCAGCTTTGTTAGTTGTCGACAATAAACATCTGAATCGATGGTTTCGTTCCTTGGGAGCAGCTCAAAATTCGCAATACCTTTATAATCCCACCAAATTCACAGCATGATCTTTTTCTGGTGCAATTCAGCTTTCGATGTGTTTTGGGCTGATGGCGTTTGTACCATGATCGTTTTCGTGTTGTGTTATTGTAAACAACACATTTCTCATCATCAGTGACGATTCGCTTAAAAAAAGGGTCGATTTCATTCCGTTTGAGATCCATATCGCGTATGTTGATGCGTGTCGTTAAGCGAATTTCTCTCAATTCGTGTGGAATCCAAATATCGAGCTTCTCAACGATTCCGAGACTTTTTAAACGATATTCTCTTGTTGTATGCGCGACATTTAACCTCCCTGCAATCTCTCGGACAGTTATATGACGATCCGATTCGATAATGCCTTTCATTCGGTGATCGTCAACTTCAGATGGTCGACCAGAACGTTGGTCGTCTTCAAGTGAAAAATATCCAGAACGGAATTTTTTAAACCAATTCTGACACGTGCGTTCTGTTACGCGATCAACACCATAAACTTCACGTATGTCTTTGCGAGCTTCGGCAGTTTTTTCACCTTTACGGAAATAATCAAGCAATATGTGTCTATAATGTTCGTTTGTGCACTCCATGTTCAAATTGACGTTAAACTAACACTTGTAAACAAAATTGCGTGTCATTTGCTTCTAAAGTAACCTAACAGTTGCAGTTGTCATAGGTCAGAAAGAAAACGAACACAACGTTGACGGAAGTCATTCGAACAAAACATAACGCCAGCTATTAGTGAAAACCGAAATTACTTTCTTGCCAACCCAATAGTTATTACTACAGAGCGGATCTTTGTGCGAAACAGAAATTTTCCACATGAATTGCAACAAATCGGACTGACGTAACGATTTATTTTCTCACTTAATATGTTCGGTAACTTGAAAATGATATAAAAGTATTTTTAAATTCGTCTAATGTTTTTAATTTACACCTACTCATTTTTGTCATAATCGCATCAAATCCGCTATCTAGTTATTACTAATCGTTCTGTTCGGAACCAGGGGAGGGTGAACGCATAAAACAACCATTTTTAGGGGGAAAACTGTTAAACTTTGTGTAAAGAGAATGTAAGAGCTTTCGGCCAGGTGATCCAGTTACTAAAGCCAATCGTATAAATTGATATCAAAACGATCAGGTGTTCAATGAAATCCTAGCTACAGGAATCCTTGTTTGTAACAAACGTCCGAAGACTGATCTCTTCAGGGATAAAAGTAAGGTTGAAGTTCTATGCATGAACGAACCCTTACGTTGTCAACAAGATGTGCAGAGAAAGTTGCCCTAGTGCTGGACACTTAAGATTTTTCTTTAATATATAAGAAAAAATAATGTTTTAGTCTTTCTATTCTACATTATTTATAATTTAACTATCCATTCGCTACACGCTAACATATTTATTGCATGTGCAAATAAGTTCCTTCCCCTTTTTTTCTACGATCATAACTTCTGACTGCATTCGAATTACTTCCCGATTTTGGTGCCATCTGAAAGAGCATTCTTTTAACTTTAAGAAGAGTCGCGATGAGCGCTCGAAGAGTTTCCAGTCCTATGCAACAATTTCAAACGATACGGCGTGCGAGAAGCATCATTTGCGTCACTGCTTACACTTTGCATTCTTTATTTTGCATTAACATCCGCAGTCTAGATATAATGTTGCACTAACAATCAAAATACGTAGTCCCATTTAAAAAAACGACGATGACCTTGAGAAAAAAAAACTTCTCCGGCATAATAATCTTAAATTTAAACGTTTAAAAATCACGAAAATTGCAGTTGTTCACGATTTCCAGCCTATACTTGTAACAAATCTAAGGATTCCTGCATCTTTTTATGCATGCACTGTTTTTCTACACCAACCTATTATATACAGATCTACAAAATGTATTTTCTAAATTTTCAATACAAGCCCGCTTCACTTAAAAAGTTGTACACAACAACTTCGAGTGTTTTCTCTGTAATTTCAACCAATTGTAATGTTTTTAAAGATATCTTTTTCACATGATGTTGCAAACTAATTGTTCTAACTCGTCAAAGAAATTCCAGTCTTATGGTCCAATATTAAAACGTTATCGTTTTCTTACGAGTGTCCGAATATTAATAAGTCCGGCGATAAGGAACTCCCGGTAGTATTTTTAGAAGCTCGAATATTTGTGTGAAAATAGGAATTTTTGGCTGTGAATTGAGTTTAATTCTTCTGTTAAGGGTCTTAATTGGGGACGACGAGGTAACTCGTTGGGCTGCGGATGTTTATGCAAAATGAACATTTTTACCTCGATTCTACAGGAAAGATAAATTGTCCTTTTAATACTTGGCAAACAGAATCTGCTAAATGTGAATGTGATTCACTTCTTTCATTGAATTTTTCTTGTATTCTTGTATTTCTTGTATTGAAGTTTTCTCGTATGAAATTGTTGAGCACGGAGCAATCTTAGAAAACCTAGTCCACAAATTCAATTTACTTCAATTTACAAATTTCAATTCAAGCAAGTCAATAGCAGACTAGGGCTCAGAACGAAATCTCTCCACCTTTTTCAAAGTGTCAAGAGAACAGAGCTATAACAGAGCTTCGACCGATACTCTCTCCCACTCGCAAGTCATGCAATCACATTCTAAAGCCTATTAATATTGTTCTCGATGAGTAATTAGAAAATCATCTTTCGAAAATAGTGCCAGTACAATCCACTCCACTAAAATTGCAATTGAATAATTTTCCAAGAAAACCTGTCTGTCCTAAAGCTTGGAAATATAAATTCTCCAAGCGTTAATCTATCTGGACCCAGATTTTCC
>CM052196.1:18195027-18224183 GCA_028455805.1 Lasioglossum figueresi
TTCAAAAATGAATATAAGTTCCACAAATATAAATTACAACACAGTTTAAGAGCTATATTCAATGTAATTAATGAACAAAATTGTTTAAAATAAGTAGCAGTCAAGGAACTGTTCTTTCAAGTAAATTTCAAATAAAACACTTAAAGTAGTAGGAAAAAAATTGTTGGCAATAAAATCGAAAAATAATTTGGAGTGCAAAGAGTTACTACATAATTTGTTTCATAAAGGACATTTGTCTACAGTAACGATTCAGATGACTGTGTTTTGAAGAGAGGGTTGAAACATTAGACAAAGGCACTACAAATAAAAATTTCAATTACTATTTTATATTTTAGATTTGATTTAGCTTAGAGAGAATAGTATTTTAAATAAGATATATAGTTTCGAAAGTAAAATATCTTTATTTTAACAATCTTTATTTTATGTATCATGTACAATATTATGGTTTATTTGATGTATATGAAACTGTAATAATTTATTAAATATAAACAGATTTAATAAGGTAGAAAATATTTAGAATAATATAGTAATTTCTACTGGCCACACTGAAGACGTACTGAGACAAGGAAAATTGTGAAATGCGTCGAAAAACACTTAAAATAGTAGGAAATTGTTTGCAATAAAATTGAAAAATAATTCTGAGTGCAAAGGATTAACGCTAAACGTACCACAACCGGTCAACCGACCGGTTCTAGATTTATTTATTTCACAAATAATAAATTTATAAAGATGCTTTCATAAGAAACTATTTAATAAATATCTCTATTAGAGCACATATTGTAATAACAACCGCGCAAAGTCTAAATTAATTAATTCTTGTCATTGTTATAAGGGAACCACTAATTTAGATGTATAATTTCATTTTCAAATGAGTTTATTTCTACGTCAACCAACGCGACTGTCGTGTATTCCTTTTACGAGGGACCTTTTTTGAGAGATCGCCGAAAGATCGACAAAGGATGCCGAACGTAGAAAAGGACAGCATGTAAACACTGTTCGCGCTGTCCTTCCTTGTGCCCGAAACTTCCATCCTTAGTTAAATCGCTACATACAGTTGAAATTGTATTGTGTTTAGTGTGATTTTAATCAGAAAAATGCCACAAATAAGTTTGTGAAAGTCCCATAAAATTATAATGAAAAATGAAGAAGTTTTATAATTGGATTAGCAGTGGTTCACACTGCTCGGAAACATAATGGAGACCCTTAATGGAGTGCTTCCTTGTGCCCGAAACTTCCATCCTTAGTTAAATCGCTACATACAGTTGAAATTGTATCGTGTTTAGTGTGATTTTAATCAGAAAAATGCCACAAATAAGTTCGTGAAAGTCCCATAAAATAATAATGAAAAATGAAGAAGTTTTATAATTGGATTAGCAGTGGTTCACACTGCTCGGAAACATAATGGAGACCCTTAATGGAGTGGGCAGGCAAGGGAGAATGATCGTGTAGACCCTCAGGGATAGGAATCGCGACTTTACTGTATGTTTAAAACCAAGTCCACAATATCTACCAAACAATTTCACACGAGACTTGTCTATACTTTTACGTTGCCATAATGAACGTCACTGTGCCAAATCTTTCGGTACATGAAACATTGTTATTACATTCAGCTCAGAATATAAATTCGTCTTGTTCGGCGAATTCGATTTTCCGATCTCATTCCGCGGGTTCATCTTGTCATCCGACGACACTGGCCGAAATTTATTCATACGAACTTATTTATGGATCGCATTTATTTACGACCGGGGTTCCAGCATAACGCGGGCTTACGCTGAATTATGGTCGCCGGTCGCGCAGAGACGCGGATTTTTCTACGGTACCTGTGGCGCTCGCGTAATTGTTAACGCACGGACATTTACGTTTGTACAATTTATTTATCCGCAGCCGCCGACAACAGGTGTATATGCATAAATCGCGAGCGCTATGCCGCCTCGCCGGTGGGACGCGTGCTACCGAAAGGGGAGGATTTATATAAGTAATACAAATAGAACGGGAGTGTCGGTAGTAGGGTGCTCCGTAAATTTACATTTATTTAATATCGAATATATCCCCGTACTGCCGCGGAAATCTGCATATTAATGTTTACCCTCGAGTCAGTGTTCGTTCGACTGTTTTATTGGCCAAGCGTTAATGGACGGGGCGAGCGGCGACGCGGTGTTAAAGAATTTAGAGTCGTCGACAATGAAGATATCGTAATTCCAAGCGGATTCGGGGTTTTCATTGTCGCCGGGAAATATGCTCTCCGACTCCGTTTTACACTGTATTTTTTCAATCGATCTCACTGTTAGGTATTATGGTAGGTAGGAGTTTCTTCAATTTTCTTCGAGCACGACTGTCGCAGAATGTGTCCATAAAATTCAGTGCAAATTAACTCGTGTAATATTGATTATTTCGACTACGTATACAGTCGTGGACAAAATTAAGCGGACAGAACATAAATTCAGAATAATCTCTATTTTCATTTATTGTGTAATAAATTGATTTGAGATGTTTAACATGAAAAATGTTTATAGACAACGAAAGAATATATTTAGTGAAAGTATAAATATAATGTTTCTGTTAATATTTATACGTATTTGTTTGTATCGGTGTCTTCGAAACCGTGGACAAAATTAAGTGGACGCAGAGGACATTCTGTGTTGGGACGGAAAAAATGTAAACAAACGTTCAGTGTGCGGTGTGATTTGTCCTCAGTAGACATTCAACTTTTGTTTAACCGAGATTAAAAATATAAACCGAACATGTCTAAGAGACGACAAGAATTTCCCGTGCATCTGCGATAGTTAATTGTTTCAGTGTGCAAAAATGGAGTAAGTTATCGTAAAATAGCTGATAAATACAAAGTTTCTAAGAGTACAGTGCATAAAATTGATTACAAGTATCTACAGTATGATACCGTTGAAAATTAATCGGTCGAGGACGAAAACGTAGCACAAATTCATACGGTGAGAGACAAAGGGTCTAGCCGGATAAGCATGGTTAAAAAAATTCCCAAAAAATTAATTAACTGTTTTCATCTATAAATAATTAGCAAAAAATTCTGAAAAAAATCTGAAATATAGAGTGTATCCATATCTTTTGTTTGCCGTTCATCCTATGTCGATATCTTTTCTCGTTTTAGAGCAAATTGCATTTAAGTGCGGGGGAATTAATCCCAATATCACCCTTATCGGTGGGGGCAGACATTTGAAATTTTACACAATGTTTTTTTTAGACGTAAAACGATGTTTTAAAACAGGAATCAGGAAAATCGACTATGCGGCTAGACACTTTTAAGAGAAACTCAACGTGATCCATCGATAACATCACGAAATATTGTTGAAACTCTACAATTTAATAGTTCTTCAAGAACTGTGAGACGAAGATGAAAAGAAGTTAATCCGAAGTGTTGTTTAGCTAGTCGCGAGCCACACATTACTGAAGTCCATAAAAAGAAACGTTTAGCTTTTGTAAAAAAATATGTGAATAAGCTATTATCGTTTTGAAAAAAAATTATATGGAGTGACGAGAGCAAATTTGAGTTATTAAATTAAAAAAAAGAACACGCGTGTGGAGAAAACAAAATGAAGCTCTCAAGAAGCAGTATGCGTTGCCTACCATCAAACATGGAGGAGGATCCATAATCGTATGGGGATGTTTTTCTTGGTATGGGGTTGGAAATTTAGCACCCATCCATGGCATCATGAATGCAGATAAGTTTATTGACATTTTAAATTGAAATATGGAAGAGTCAAACCTAAAAATGGATCTCGGTGAGGGAAGAATGCTACAACAGGATAATGATCAGGATAATGATCTTCGCATACAGCGAAGAAAATGAAAAATTTTTTACAAGATTGTGGGATAAATGTTCTCGATTGGCCTGCACAAAGTGCAGATCTTAATCCTATAGAAAAATTATGTAGCTTATTAGATTCGAAAATACCAGTAGAAAAACGTCATTATAAAACAGTATTTTTAAAGGAATTGCAATTAAAATTTCAACAAATTGATCGAAGTTACCTCCAAAAACTTGTGGAAAGCATATTACAACGATTAGAAGCAGTAATTAAAGCAAGAGGTTACAATACCAATTACTAATTACTTATTTTCTAAATATTTATAAAGTGTCCACTTAATTTTGACCACCAAATATTGTATACAATTTTGATTAATGATAATATCTTCTATTATATTAATTGTTATTATCGATATTGTTTATTTCAATAAAGTACACTCGGTTAATTTAAATGTTCCATACAATTCTGGATTATTAATATTATGATTCAAATTGCATTGATTTTTTCTTGATCATTAACCTGTCCACTTAATTTTGTCCACGACTGTACTTCAAACACCAGTATACACGCCCACAAAATTCCAATCCAAAAGCTTCAATAGTTTTCGCGAAAAAAATCCGTAAAATTCGTGCGCGGAAACGGCCTCGTGAACCAGAATACCACCTTAACGAGATTAGGCGAAGATTAACGCTGTCGGCTTAGGCGGTCGTCCGAAGATGACGATTAGACATTAAGCGCTTTATTTGATTTTGTATTAGAACCAGCGGCTCTGGAAAATTGTTCAAACCTTGGTGTATAATAAGTAGACTGCGAATTTTATGCATTTATTACCAAAATTGATACGTACAATTTAAAGCAGTGGAAATATTTAAAAATTTAAGAACATCAACGTATTAGTTTCAGTTTAATAAAATAATTGAAACAAGAAATAAATTTTTATTTAACCTCTGTGTCTTCGAATCGACGGAGACTTTTTTTATTTTGCATAAAGATACGCAGTGTAATAATCTGTATGGTAAAGGAGACTGTCTTGACGTGTTGGAAATGTGTACTGAATTTTTGGGAATGATAAAATCGCTCTTTTCGGAAATTTTGTGAATAGCGTCGTGAATAGTACCTCCCAAAGTGATACTAAATTGAACATTATCAATTTTTGGCAACGACCCAAGCGTCCTGCAAGGAGTCCTTGCTTCTTCAAAATGGGTAGGAATGTTTGCGCGAAGTAGAATCAAAGTCAGAGATTTTTTATCGTCATCGTTTCATGGTACAGTAAAATCGCGATCTAGCTCCATCGACTGTTCCAAGCAGGGTCAGAGATCACGTAGGGAAACTATTTTTGTTGTAATTGCGCTGAAAGTACAAAGGATGCCGAACGCAGAAAAGGACAGCATGTAAACACGAACCGCGCGACTTAAACATAACAACTTTCATCCTTATAAAATGCAGTTCCATCAAAAGTTCTCGGAAGATGACTTTAACAGGCGGATCGAATTTTGTGAGGAATTAACAAATATGATTAACGTCACTCCTAATCTAATTAAAAACATTTGTTTTTGCGACGAATGCATTTTTTTCTTAAATGATCCTGTAAATCGTCATTACTGTCGTTATTGGAGTGACGAAAACCCTCATGTTCTTGGTGAAAGTAATATTCAATGGCCGAAAAAAATAAATGTTTGGGCAGACATTTTAGGAAATGCTATTTTAGGTCCTCTGTTTTTTGAAGAGGATTTGAATGGCGATCTGTATTTAAATTTATTGGACGATGTCGTTGATCCACTTATAACAGAAAGTCTTGAAAACCGAAGAGATATGACAACGGAAATTTTTTGTTAAATGTAGAACTTTTGTACTTTTAAAGTTAAACAATCGATTCCCACTAACACTCAGGAATGAAAATCTATTCCGACAGATACCTTAAAAAATGTTCGTTCAGAATTTGAGAATCGCCTGTATTATTGTTTAGAAAACAACGGAGAATATTTTGAAAATTTGTTATAGTTATAAAGAAATTACAAACTTTCTCGCAGTATAAGAGTGACTCGCTCTACTTCTCGTTGAATATCTCCGAAACTAGTGCACAGATAAAAAAAAGTATCCTTCAAAAATTGCTGGTCTTTTTACGTACAATAAGATCCCATAATAAAAAATATAGGTTTCCATTTGAAAAAACAAAGTTCATCTTGAAAATGACACCCAAATAAAAAACTGATACTGCCCCCTCTTCCCCCCCACCCTGAAATCCTTGGACACGTGTTTTAATATATTTCATACTTTTCGAGATATTCTGTTGGAAAGTTTTTAAACGAACACCCTGTATAATACGTGCTCTACCAAAGATATTTATACAATCAATTGTTATAAAATCATTTTTATTATTTCAATAATTTGAAAGAAATAAATGGACCGTTTATTTTGAAAGTGGTGCAAGTCCATTTTCTTTTGTTTCGAGAAAATTAAATGTTAGCAGATCTGACAATTAGAAAATATAGGTTAATTATGCGAAGTCCGGGAATGTTTGTACTAATTTATCAATATGTAATTTGACGATATAAACTTCTTTTAGGCGAATTTAACTAAAATAATATATATTTCCAGGCTGCAAATGGACTTACACCACTTTCATAATTAGTCAGTTGTAAATATCATTTAATTTCAATTTTGAAATAACAAATATCACTTAAAATATATTTCATATTAACCCAATTTTGTTTATAAATAATAACAAGAAGTAAAATACAATTAGTATTTTTTATTTTGAACGTTAATTATATTTATATATTGTTAAACTTAACACAAGATATTGGTATTATTAATTATTTATGCTCTTCGTGTGGCAGTGTTTTGAAATATTCATGATGCACAGGAGGTATATAAGGTAATAGCTGCTGCATATCCTGATATTTTTCGTATGTAAAAGGCCTGGCATCGCGATACAAACGCGCCAGGGCGATTTTTTCAAATTTTGGCGGTCTTCCCCGACATGTAGGTGATAAATTTAGTGTTAAATTCTGTGTCCTCCATTGATGTTTTATATAAAATAGTATACGGTGCACTTTTGCAAAATCTCATCCAACATATTTGCAACCAATTTACTTTTTCTCCATTAGTGTTTCTACTTATCTGTTTTTTAATTGCGTTTTGTAGATTTTTGGTTGAAACGAAATTCTCTCGTTTCATTTCGTGTAAAATAAATTTATTATGTCGTCTACATTGGTTTATAACGTCGTAATGATCCTGTGGTGTGTACAGGAAATTCTTTTTTCGTAATGCCATTTCTATGATACCAAAATCTGCATCGTTTGGAAGATACGAATGTCCGGAGAGTAAAAAATGATCAATTACCTCGATGTTATTTTCCATTTGTAAATTTCGATTTTGCCCAGTACACATATCGCTATATGCAATAACAAGACTTCGAGTCGTTACATTTTCTAAATGTCTCAAACAGCAAGAAGCTATTTCCTGTGATCCCCTGGAAGCAGTAGTTTCGTCCCACACGTACATATTAACTTTATTGTCGTAGAAATTCTGAAATCCCTCGTTTAAAACGTACATATTTCGCGATATTATGCGATTGAAACAGATCATTTTGGATAGGGTAAGGCTTTTTGTAAATCAAAAGAAAAATAGTAACTTTCGGCACGTGAAATAATACAATTACAGTAAAGTCGCGTTTACTGTCCGCGATCGTGTACGCGATCACTGTCCAGTGCCTACCCCCTCCACTGTCATGCTGTCCTTCTCTACGTTCGGCTTTCTTTTGAACTTTCGGCACGATCGGCGCGATAGACAGTCATAAAAATATAATATCGGTATGCGATCACTGTCCGTGCAGAACACATGCTGTCGGACAGTAAACGCGACTTTACCGTATGAAGCCACCGGTGGACTTACACCACTTTCATAATCAATGGTTACGCAATTTCTTTTACCGGCCAATTTTAAATTGAACAAAGCATTGGCATTTTTTAAGATATTAAATACCAACTAGTTATAAACAAAAAGTTTACACTAAATTAAGCATAAATTACGTCGTATCTCATTTTTTCAAAAAAAGGACTTACACCACTTACAAAATAAACGGTCCAAATCTGGAATCGGTAATTTTGACCGGTGGTGGTAGGTTGAGTGTTAAAATAAAATTAAAAATTGTTCATTTGTTACTTATTTAGTAGTTTTCTCAGATAATTTAAATCGCCGATGTCGTTGGTTATAAATATCTTTGTATTTCTCTGAAATATTCATAATATGAAGAATAAATGTGAAAAATGGTTCGGATCCCGTTGCAGAAATGAAAATCGCGAACATGTCTGTAAGCGGACGTTGCATCCGCCGCGGTCGAATACAAATTGCGACAGCGGTCGTTCGGTGTATCGAGGCTACTTTCTAAGCGTTCACGGAGAAAGGTTAACAGCGGAGGAAGCGACGGTCTCGCGGATTACAAAAGGCGATCCGCACGCGAGCAGACGGAACACAGTGCACGGCGTTTTATTAATTATTCGAACGGAGGAACGGGACGAGGAAAAGTGGTTGGGTCTGTCGGACGTTTCCATTGCGACCGTTCCCCGAATCGACCGGTTGGTACTTACGCCTCGCGGCGCGGCTCGTTTGCAATGGTGTGTAGACTGTAGACATGATAGACGTGAAATCGACGCGTACACACGTTCCCACGCGGAGTCGCGCTCTGAAATCCGATCGTGCGTCGGATGGATGTTGCGTCGCTTCGCGTCGGTTCGTGGAAAATCCGCGTCGAAGACGATGCACCGATCGTAAAGGCACTCGCGGGCTTGTCGCTCAGGAATCCGTATATTTCTAAGCTGTTGCTCTGCGTGACGTGTCTGAAAATTATTGAAATTTGCCGCATTCTTCGCTGCCTTCTACGGAATCTGTTGTTCGACCCCGCTCTCCCCGCTGTAATCCTGATAAATTCGTTAACCTTTCAAGGGCCATGCTTTTCCTCCCTTCCACTTCAGACATTCATACCCGAGGTGGGCATTATTTCGCGAAACAAATATTTCAAATACTATTTAATATTTCAGATTTCATTTCGCTTCAAGAAAATATAATAGTATTTTAAGTAAGATATACAATTTCGAAAATAAAATATTTCTATTTGAACAATCTAAACGTCAAAATAGAAATATTTCTATTTCAACAATTTGATCCACAAAATACAATATTTCTATTTTAACATTCTGAAACACGAAATAAAATATTTTACTCTCGCATTGTTATAATACTCTGAGAATCCGCATAAACATACAGTCTATCTTATCGTTAAGAAACGAATTACACTCATAAATGTATCGAATCCGTACCATTATTTTCAGTAATATTTAAAATTAAAATTGAAAATAAAAAGGAAATACAAATATTTTCAATATTCTTCAAATAAAATACTATTTTCAAATACTATTTTCAAAAATTACTGCCTCAAATAAATTATTTTATTTTCAAAAATTGCTGCATCAAATAAAATATTTTATTTTCGAAGTTGTACACAATCTTTAAAATAAATAGGAGGAACAGGCTGTACCTCCTAAACGGTTGGGTATAGAAGATGTTATAAGTAAAAGTTGAATGGTATCAGACGGTGCATAATATGCAACTTTAATTATATGCACTTTTGTGCATCGTTGCATCAGAAAAATGCAACTGCACTTTTTTTTAAAATGGAAACCTATGTTTTTGACTACACCAAGCGATGCAGTTTCTTGTGCTCTACATAAAAGTACAACATAGTTATGCCCTAAACTTATTCGTTAGGAAGTTATCGAAGATAACATTTCTCTGAATTATTTCGGTCTCTCGCCAAGTGTTCCGGAGTACCTACATCCTTTTTTTTATTAACCTATAAAATCCCACGTGGGATTATTAGCAGCATGCACATTTTCAATTTTTGTAGGAAAATTTTAAAAAAGTGGAATTAAATAAAATCTTATTTTCAGTGGCAGGTAGCATTTGTAGATCTGGAATAAGTGAAACTCGTACCAAATTCTATCGATTTTCACGTTCCAGCAGTTTTGGTAAATTTTCAGATGCCATGAATGCACAAAGATCCACAGTTTACTTAATCACTTACTAAACATTTAGGTATTATACCAATTTCATATCCATACAATTTAAAAAATCATAGGGAATGGAAATATTCTAGCTAGGAAGAAATGTATAATTTTCGTGTTAAAATATAATAGCTCCGTGTGCAAAGGGTTAATCGAACAGCTGCAAAATGTTACTATTGTTCTTGCGAGGCGTGTTAAAAAAATAACGGGACTTTTGTATTATAATTTCGCGGGTTGCGATAATTCGATTCACGCCATTTTTTTTTGTTGCGTTGGTAAACATGTCTGAAAAGTGTCTGTACATTGGGTGTCGTATTCGATGTTTAGTCTATTGTCAGCTTTCAGTTTTGGTACGATCAGCGATTGTAACTTCTTGCAAAAATGTTTATTAAAATAGTATTTTAAATACTATTTATTTTAAAGTATGTGTACAACTTCGAAAATAAAATATTTTATTTGATGCAGCAATTTCTGAAAATAAAATAATTTATTTGAAGCAGTAATTTTTGAAAAAGTATTTCAAAATAGTATTTTATTTGAAGAATATTGAAAATATTTGTATTTTGTCGTTATTTTCAATTTTAATGTTAGATATTGCTGAAAATAATGGTTCGAATTCGATACATTTATGGGTGGAAGTCGTTTCTTAACGATAAGATAGACTGTATGTTTATGCGGTTTCTCAGGGTATTATAACAATGCGAAAAGTAAAATATTTTATTTCGTGTTTCAGATTGTTCACATAGAAATATTTTATTTTCGAAATTGTATATATTATTTAAAATACTATTTTCTTCGAGCAAAATAAAATCTGAAATATTAAATAGTATTTCAAATATTTGTTTCGTCGAATAATGCCCACACCTCTGATGCACCTGCACACACTTCATTGCTTGTGCGTGATTTTTTGGCAAGAACCAACATTGTAATGATGCCCGAGCCTCCATATTCACCAGACATGGCCCCGTGCGACTTTTCTTTGTTCCCAAAAATAAAGAAAATCTAAAAGGGTCGTCGTTTTTCAAAGATCGAGTTCCTGAAATGTTTTGGGGATTGGAAGAAGCGCTGGCATAAGTGTGCAATACCTAATGGAGGCTATTTTGAAGGGGATAACGTTCATGTAGACGAATAGATAAAATTTTTACCGAAAAATGAAAATTCCATTTCTTTTTTATCACCCTCGTACGTTAGTATGCAAATTCTCACTTTAAAATAGTTCATTTATAGACTGGGAATTTTTCAGCAAGATGAATTTTTTGGAGCCCGATAGATCTATTTATTGATACGGTTATCGTTTGAGTGGCTGCTCCAGCGAGCGGTCTAGAATCTAGAGGCAGAACTCGAGCGATTGTTGGATGGTTAAGGACTGCGTCTCCTAGATTCCATTCCTGATTCCTCAATAATACAGAGACGGGTTTTCTTAGTAGCCAAAATCGCTAGATGAAGGATCAATCTAGGGGGCTATTTGCCTCAAAAGTCTAAATTCTCATTATTGTGCAGCATATCGACAGCCACGAAAGAATCCTAGATAAGATTAATTCATCAGTAATAATTGCGGCAAGAGTTTGATACCAGGAGCGTTAAGTTTTTACATACCAGACTGAAAATACATCAGTTTAAAGTCCAACTTTACATCAGTTTAGTCAGATACATCAGTTTAGTCCACTTCACTTTATATTAAAATCATTAGTAAAAAATATAAATTTATATCTAGCTTCTGTGTCTGGCGATTGATGCTGAAATTTTTTTATTTTGCATAAAAATTCGGAGTCTATTGATTAGACACTGCGGTTCGTTGTCGATCTAGTAACCGTTAGAAGCAACAATCGAATGGCAGTGCGCTGCAAGGTAAATAGAGCGCATCATTTCTACTAGCATAATTACAAGCTTCATCTTCCCGTGTCCCATCATTTAACTGAAAATGTTTTTTTTTTGAAAAAAATGTTTTTCTCACCATTTATTTTGCAAACTATTTTCATTAATAGATATTATTAGTAGATACTCTTATATGTTTTCACTGCAAGTTCCCAAAAACTGATTTTCATCGGTGTGATAGTTCTAGACTTATGATTCGATGAAAAAAGGCTGCAACGTTTGTTTACACGTCTGTGAAGTCAACAATGTTTAAGCTATCCAAAAATCTTTTGAAAACTTCGTTCATAGGTCACTAAAGACTACAGCATATTTAAATTTGTACGTGTAGTTCTCATTATTCGGCAGCATATCGACAGCCACGATAGGCGTCAGCACCGTCGCCTGTCCATTGTTTCTCGTGGTTTCGCGACATGCTGCCGAATAATGAGAATTACGCGTCACAAACGTAAAAGTAGTACTTTTGAGGCAAATAGCTCCCTAGATTGATCTTTCACCTAGCGATTTTGACTACTAAGAAACCCCGTCTTTGCATTATTGAGAAATCAGTAGTGGAATCCCGGACCGTTGAAATTCTCGCGTACGTATACGTGATCTAGCGGTGAGTGTCGCCTGTCTAGAAGACGCAGTCCTTAAAGAAAAGCGGGTGTAGCAGAAATGTCGGGTCCGTAAAATCGGTGTTTGTCGCAGCGAACGAATCGTCGTCGTCCTCGTCGTCGTGGTCTCGATTTTAAAGGGGCATGACGTCAGTGATCCGGCGTGGGCCGACCTCTCTCTTTCTCTGGCCTGTGTTCGTTTCGTTCGTTCGTTCGTTGGTTCGATCGTGGAACGAGGACTGGCTCTGGCAAAGCCTCCGGGCAGCTGTCGCCTCGCGATCCTTTCCATATAACGATCTTTCCTCCGGTCTCGACATTTTTCATATAGCCCCTGTCGACTTTCTACCCAACTGGGAGCCGGTCGAAAGAGGAACGACACGGCGTGGCAACCCGTAACGAATTTAGTCGGGTGCATCTCTTTTTCTCTCTTTCTCTCTTTCCCTTTCAGTATGTCTTTCTTTCTTTCCCTATGTTTCCCTCGTTCTTCGCGAAGACGATCGACGGGGAATAGAGATGCCGGAGAAAATATTACTGTACCCCGCTGACGACGATTCGGGATTCGTTTACCGCTCTATCATAGTTAAAAGTCACTCTCCTCTGTGATACAATTTGTAATCGTTCCGAGAACATATTTGTACGCATCTCCAACCATTACGAATGCAGTTACATAATCGCATACATAATCGCCGATCAGATCGACAGTTTCTGTTTAATCATAGCTATCCTGCATCTGCGATGCGATCGCAATATAAATCGGTAAAATTAGAAGATATTTTATATGCATCGCCATGCGAATGAATTTACAAATGCATCGCACTCCGTTGTCGCCGACGATGCGACATTTGAAATATGAACTACGATATGACCTACAAATGACCTTGAACCCAGAAAAATGGAATAAATAAAATTCATTTGCTTTATTTCTGTTACGCAAAATATTCAAAAATATTCCCTTGAGCTGCTATACATTCATTTAGCCGTGAAGTTACAGAACGTACTGCTGTGTAATTTTCATTTCTGAGGGACTCGACGCACAAGTCCTGGCGATTCTTTCTTTCATGTCGTCTACAGTGGTTGGTGGTTCATGATAAACATCGTCTTTCAGTTCTCCCCATAGATAGAAATCAAGGGGTGTAAGATCTGGTGAGGGAGCTGGCCATAATACGGGTCCGTTACGTCCAATCCAACGATTTGGAAACTTGTTATTCAAGAATTGTGTTACCACACGGGAAGAATGGGCTAGACATCCGTCGTGTTGATACCACATATCTTCACGAATGTCCAAGGGTGTTTTTTCCAGAAGAATTGGTAACGATTCTCGTAAAAATGCAATGTATTTTTCTGCATTTAATGTTCCGGTGATAAAGCGAGGTCCAATTATTTGGTTGTTTAAAATTCCGAACCAAACATTGACGGACCATGGTGTTTGTTTGTCGACTGTCCGTAACCACCGCGGATTTTCAGACGACCAATAATGCATGTTTTTTAAATTTATCTACCCGTGATTCGTAAATGAAGCTTCATCGGTAAATAATACTTTATTAAAAAATGCTCTATCGTTTATCAATTGCCTCGATCCCCACTGGCAAATGTTTACACGATTTACAAAGTCTCTATCATGATGTTCTTGGCGAATTGATAGGTGAAAGAGGTGAAATTTTTGTTCATGGAGTATCTGCGCTACACATTTTTGACTAATGCCACTTTCTCGTGCGATTTGCCTCGTTTTAGCACGAGGGTTTGTATCCACTGCTGCCAGAACATTAATCGTGTTTGCTTCATTCCTTACAGTCATCGCCTTCGTACATTTTTTATTTTCTACACTACCAGTTTCACGGAATTTATTTATCAAATTCGAGTAAACGGAAACTGATGGACAATTACGATTAGGAAATCGGTCCTTGTACAACCGCGCTGCTTCTCTTAAACACTGTCGACTTTCTCCATAAATGAAAATCGTATCGATCTTATCTTCCTTCGAGTAACGCATCGTGAAACGTTCATCGATAAACCGATAGATTAGAAATCTTAGAAACAGTGGAAATCTGATAGCAGAAAGGTGTTCAGAGTAATTACTAGTTGATAAACACGATTCTGTACGAACGCATAGGTGAAAATATATCATAAATGTCTTCCTGTCAACACCAAATCTGTTATTATGTTGTGTATCGCGATACATTTGAATGTACAGTGGCCGAAATTTCTATTAAGTCATCTTCATATTCATAGATATTTGAAAAATATCACCATTATTGACAATCGGATAGAGGGACTACGCACTCTAGAACACTATGCTCACTATTTACGTTTGTTTTGATTTTTTTCTGCGTGATGCAGAACACAAGTGCGAAGTTTCTATAAAGTCACTTAGCGTTTCTCTGGATTCCGAGCAAATAACTATGGAAAATTTGAAATATTCTGAAAGTATTAGTTTTAGAACTCATAGAAATCCTGTTTCTTGTAATTTGATTCACGTGTATTAGAATGCCCAGAGGAAAAGTGCTAACAATTGAAGAAAAAGCATCGATCGATGCTTATAAAGATATGGGCTGCTCTAATCGTGCAATTGCTAAGAAAATTAATCGTTCGTATACTTTAATTAATAATTATATCAATTTACATGGAAATTACGGAAAAAATCATTTTAAAGGTGGTAATAAAAAATTGTCGAAGAGACAACTTTTATTATTAACGAGGTCTGCGGTTAAGGAAAGGAAAAATGCAGCACAATTTCGAGCTGAATTGGAGCTTCCGGTAACAACGAGACGCGTGCAACAACTTTTAAATTCTTCTGGGCAATTTGTGTGGACAAAAATGCAACGTAAACCAGGCCTAAAAGAAGTACATAAACAGGCCCGTCTTGATTTCGCACGGGCACATATGTCCTGGACGAAATAGTGGGAGTCTGTCATTTTTTCAGATGAGACAAATTTTAATTTGGATGGGCCTGATGGCTGTAAATATTATTGGCATGATCTGAGAAATGAGAAAGTGTGACGATGAGTCGTAACTATGGCGATGGTTCCCTAATCATATGGACTGCGTTCAATGCTGACAAAAAACTCCAATGTGCTACAAAAATCACTAAATGAGTTCGGAAAATTATGCAGATTTGTTAGACATGGTTCTCATACCCTTCACAGAAAATATTGAAGATGACAAATTTATTTATCAGCATGATAATGCTGCGGTACACGCGTCGAAGCACACAAAGCAGTGGCTTCTTGAAAGAAACATCAATGTTTTGCCATGGCCTGTTAGTTCCCCTGATATAAACTCTATTAAAAATGTTTGGGGTATCGTTGCGCGACAAGTTTATAAATACTGCAGACAATACAACTCCATTAGCGAACTAAGGGATGCGGTGAATGAAGCGTGGTCGTCTGTTAAAACAGAAACGCTACAAAAGTTAATTTCGTCGATGCCCAATCGTATTTTTAATGTTATTTAAAAAAATGGAGGTTACGCCAGATATTAAAATAGAAATAATAAAAAGACAATCGTTAATTTCAACTTTATCCGTGTAAAACGAAAGCGACATTATAGAAATTTCGCAGTTTGTTCGGCGTAAAATTATATTTTTGTTTTCTTTTATCGATAAATGTTATACTTGTGTTTTGAAATCGGTGTGTATGCTTTCTTTATGTAATCCCGAAATGCTACCAAATACAAATTTTTCGTTGGTATGGTAAAATAATAAGAATTCGTTACAAAACACAGTGACTTTATAGAAATTTCGGCGAGTGTATAGCAGCTCGAGGGAATATTTTTGAACATTTTGCGTAACAGAAATAAAGCAAATGAATCTTACACGTTGAATTTTATTTATTCCATTTTTCTGGGTTCAAGGTCATTTGTAGGTCATATTGTGTTACATGGATGAATTCGTAATTTGTCAGCTACAACATTACGTTAACGAAGATACATCGTTCCATTTAAAAAAAACCTCGATGACCTTGAAATCTCATTAAAAAAATTACCTTGAAAATTTTTTCCCATACACCGTTACATGAAAAGTAACCGAAAAGTAACGGAGATATTTAGGTGTTCTGTTTCTTCGGACTCACCCTGTGTATGAAAGTTTGAAAACGATCGAATTGGTGAAACATAGTTAAATGATTCTTAAGTAAAACTCGATGAGAATCGCGATTAAAGTAGAAGGCTTATGCTTTAAAATGAGATCAGGTTTACACTTGTAACTAGTATAGTGTTGGATTTGTTGGTGTACAATACGAGTCACTAGGTTGGACTGCAAAAGGTTAATAAATTGCATTTACAACTAATGAAAATTTCAAAAAGTGCTGACGCATAAAATTCGATGGATCTCGCTTGATTCTGCTCCCTTGAAATTTGTCTATAATCTTTATACTTTTATGGCTAATGAAAGTGTTGAAAGAATGCTGGAAGATTCGATAGAATTTAAAGTACCATTTTGATTTATTTTGGATTAAGACAGACTGTTCCCGTTGAAAATGGATTGTATTTGATTTCGCTTCCTGAAGATTCGTCTACAAAAATTGAAAATTGGATAAACATCCGCCAGTCTACCAATCGGAATGATGCACGGTCGCTCCTCGAATTTTCTCCGAGATCTGACGGGATCGGTCATAGCGATCGGAGATCAAACGTCGCCGCCGGATCGCGGAAACGAAGCGAAATCGTCGAACGTATAGATCGTAGATCGTAAGAGAGCGAGTCGATCGGCGCGGTGGCGTGCACGCGTGCGCTCGCGCACGATGCTTTTGAATAATTACGCGCCGGTTGCACAACAAGGCTGAAAATATCGTGTGGATGCAGCCGGTGAATCGTGATCGCGAGCCACGACACGAAACCGGCGGCGAGTCCACGTCTCCCACGTAGCTGCCGGGAATCAATAAGTTCCTGAACTTCCAGGAACAAATCATCCGCGTGTACCGGACGGTTCAAAAGTGGCCGTGTGTGCTGCTGCGAGCAACGATTATCGAGGAGAACATCGGGGAAACGCGATTCCCTGGAAACTGCGGGAGTTTCTCTGCTTCGCTGCCTTTATGCGAACGCTGGATCAGACAGGACAAGGGTGCGGGTCTTCAGAAGTATCGCTTAGGGCTTACAATTAAACTCTTGTACCTAGTGATGGGCATACGATACTCTGTCTCTCAAATTTTCGAACAAATCGATCACCACAGAGTTTCGAATCAGTTCGATATTTATTCGAAATCAGAAATTCCTAGAACTCTTGAAAGCCATGAAAACTTTAAAAGTCTTGATAATCTTGATAATCTTATTAAATCTTTTACTTTTTATAATATTGGTACAGTAAAGTCGCGTTTACTGTCCGCGATCGGGTACGCGATCGGTGTCCACTGCCTACCCCCTCCACTGTCATGCTGTCCTTCTCTACGTTCGGCTTTCTTTTGAACTTTTAACGCTGTCAGCGCGGTAGACGCAGTCATAAAAAAATAATGTCGGTATGCGATCACTGTCCGCGCAGAACATAGGCTGTTGGACAGTAAACGCGACTTTACTGTACGTCGATACTGTTATTCATCCCAATGCTGACATGACGTAATCATTGTTTCGTGATAGATGTAACATTTCAAGAGTTTCAATTCTTACAATTGTAGAGAGCGATTGGTTGAATTTTAATCTCGAAGCCCTATCGTGAAAAGCAAATAGAATAATCGATAGTCTTTTACACGAGGTGAACGGAAAAGGAAACGCACTGATAGCTTGAGAACAGATCCGTTTATTTTGACGGTGAGAACTATACCGACTCCACTGAGGGCAATACAGAGAGAAAGATCGAACATACAAGAGATAGATCGATATATACATATATACATTTAACTAGAGCGAGCTGAGGTGGCGAGTAAACATAACACACGACGAGTAAAGCGCGAAATACGAAATATATATACTACGGTTCCGCGTTCGCGTTAAAACAAACCTTCCAAAGTTTTAAGGCTTTCAAGATTTTCAAGACAATGAAGAATTTCAAGACGTCCAAGAGTTTCAAGAGTTCCAAGCTTCGAATTATCTTGCAAGTGATTCGAATTTTTTTGTCGTAAATATTGAATCGAAGCGATTCGAAGTGATTCAGATCCCATCACTAGTTGTAACTGCTTTGAGACGTTCGATAAATGATTAAGGACTGCGTCTCCTAGACAAACGACACTCTCGCGTGACTGCACACAGTCACCACAGTACACTCGCACACCGCTGGACCACGTATACATACGCAGGGATTGCAAGGATCCGGGATTTCACTCCTGATTTCTTTATAATGCAACGACGGGGTTTCTTAGTAGTCAAAATCGCTAGATGAAACATCAATCTAGGCGGCTATTTGCCTCAAAAGTCCTACTTTTACGTTTGTGACGCGTAATTCTCATTATTCGGCAGCATGTCTCGGAGCCACGAGAAACAATGGACAGGCGACGGTGCTGACGCCTATCGTGGCTGTCGATATGCTACCGAATAATGAGAATTACACGTACAAATTTAAATATGCTGTAGTCTTTAGTGACCTATGAACGAAGTTTTCAAAGGATGTTTGGATAGCTTAAAAATTGTTGACTTTACAGACGTGTAAACAAACGTGTCAGCCTTTTTTCATCGAATCATAAGTCTAGAACTATCAAACCGATAAAAATCAGTTTTTGGGAACTTGCAGTGAAAACATATAAGAGTATCTACTAATAATATCTATTAATGAAAATAGTTTGCAAAATAAATGGTGAGAAAAACATTTTTTTCAAAAAACAACATTTTTAGTTAAATGATGGGACACGGGAAGATGAAGCTTGTGATTAGCTAGTAGAAATGACGCGCTCTATTTACCTTGCAGCGCACTGCCATTCGATTGTTGCTTCTAACGTTTACTAGATCGACAACGAACCGCAGTGTCTAATCAATAGACTCCGAATTTTTATGCAAAATACAAAGTTTCAGCATCAATCGACAGACACAGAAGCTAAATATAAATTTATATTTTTTACTAATGATTTTAATATAAAGTGAAGTGGACTAAACTGATGTATCTGACTAAACTGATGTAAAGTTGGACTTTACACTGATGTATTTTCAGTCTGGTATGTGAAAACTTAACGCTCCTGGTATCACACTCTTGGCACAATTATTACTGATGAATTAATCTTATGTAGGATTCTAATTTTGCTTGGAAATTATCATTTCGATAGGATATTGTACAAAGTGTCAACTACTATGCATTTGCCCCGAAAATGGGGCAAGAGCGTCTCTGAGAGTTAAAAGTGCTTTCAAACCTTGTTTCAAATGCTACGGGGCAAGAAAAGAATTACTATCAAGCCTGCTACAGTATGCTTTTTATTGCATCAAATTATATTGTTTAGTTTTATAGTTACCCATTTTTAAACAAACAAGAACTTTTTGCTGAAATATGAAATAGGATACAGCGATATTAAAACAAAGTTTAAAAATGCTTTCGAACCTTGTTTCAAATGCTAAGGGGCAAGAAAAGAATTACTATCAAGCCTGCTACAAAATGCTTTTTATTGCATCAAATTATATTGTTTAGTTTTATAGTTACCCATTTTTAAACAAACAAGTACTTTTTGCTGAAATATGAAATAGGATACAGTGATATTAAAACAAAGTTTAAAAATGCTTTCGAACCTTGTTTCAAATGCTAGGGGGCAAGAAAAGAATTATTATCAAGCCTGCTACAAAATGCTTTTTATTGCATTAAATTATATTGTTTAGTTTTATAGTTACCCATTTTTAAACAAACAAGTACTTTCTGCTGAAATATGGAATAGGATACAGGAATATTAAAACAAAGTTTAAAAATGCTTTCGAACCTTGTTTCAAATGCTACGGGGCAAGAAAAGAATTACTATCAAGCCTGCTACAAAATGCTTTTTATTGCATCAAATTATATTGTTTAGTTTTATAGTTACCCATTTTTAAACAAACAAGTACTTTTTGCTGAAATATGAAATAGGATACAGTGATATTAAAACAAAGTTTAAAAATGCTTTCGAACCTTGTTTCAAATGCTAGGGGGCAAGAAAAGAATTATTATCAAGCCTGCTACAAAATGCTTTTTATTGCATTAAATTATATTGTTTAGTTTTATAGTTACCCATTTTTAAACAAACAAGTACTTTCTGCTGAAATATGGAATACGATACAGGAATATTAAAACAAAGTTTAAAAATGCTTTCGAACCTTGTTTCAAATGCTAAGGGACAAGAAAAGAATTACTATCAAGCCTGCTACAAAATGCTTTTTATTGCATCAAATTATATTGTTTAGTTTTATAGTTACCCATTTTTAAACAAACAAGTACTTTCTGCTGAAATATGGAATAGGATACAGCGATATTAAAACAAAGTTTAAAAATGCTTTCAAACCTTGTTTCAAATGTTACGGGGCAAGAAAAGAATTACTATCAAGCCTGCTACAAAATGCTTTTTATTGCATCAAATTATATTGTTTAGTTTTACAGTTACCCATTTTTAAACAAACAAGTACTTTTTGCTGAAATATGAAATAGGATACAGTGATATTAAAACAAAGTTTAAAAATGCTTTCGAACCTTGTTTCAAATGCTGCGGGTCAAGAAAAGAATTATTATCAAGCCTGCTACAAAATGGTTTTTATTGCATCAAATTATATTGTTTAGTTTTATAGTTACCCATTTTTAAACAAACAAGTACTTTTTGCTGAAATATGAAAGGGGATACAGCAATATTAAAGCAAAGTTTAAAATATAAATATGATATTTATTATTAATATATACACTTATGTGAAGATTTTGATTGATCGATGACAACAGAATGTCGACGGAACTTTTTAATTAAATCGTGTCGATGGAAACAGTGTCCGTGAAATCAGTTTTGTCAACGAACTCAGGTTAACCCATGCAGTACGCACTTACCCCACCGTAATAGCGCGCACTTGCCCCGTATAGTAATATTTATGGGGCAAGTACATCTTAGTGTTCTTCTCAATAAATTTTAAAAAGTACAATAAAAACGGTTTATTTGATGTGAACCTACATCAATATTTGTTGTACTTGTCTAAAATAACAACACAGAATATATTAATAACTCGTAAACTATTGCACCTTCAGGGTAACCTCAAACTTGTACGTTCAGGGTAATCTCAAACTTGTACGTGTACCTCTCACTTGGCTGTTTAACATTGGTTGATTTAAGCGAGGAAAACACCTTTATTCTTGGTCGACATCTATGTCGAATAGTTCATACTATCTGATACTACATTAATAAATACAAGCTAGAGAAGTTTCGTTCATCTATATCTATATCTATCTACAGTAATGTCCACATTACTGTCCAACAGTCGTATTTTTGGTTGACAGTAATCTGGATCCTGGATCGTATTTTTGTTACTTCAAAGGCGATTCCGAACATAGAGAAGGATTGATTGAAATTCAAAGGTGAAGCCGAACATAAAGAAGGATAGAATGAAATTCAAAGGAGAAGCCGAACATAGAGAAGGATAGAATGAAATTCGAAGGAGAGTCCGAACATAGAGACGTAAGAATGAAATTCAAAGGAGAAGCCGAAGTCTCCGAAGTCTATTTCTTTTCAATACGCTGTCGTTCCTTGCGATCGAAACTTGAATCTTCGATTTAACCACTAAATGCAATTGGAATTATATCGTGTTGGTCTTATATTAATCAGAAAAATGCCAGAAATACGATAGTGAAATTTCATTTAAAAAATAATGAAAATTACGTAGTTGAAAATTTCGATTCATTCGAGTCAATGTGTCGGCCGCCAGTGGAGTGAGAAGGCACTGGACATTGAACCTAGTATAAACAAAGGACAGTAATGCGGATTTCACTGTATATATCTATAAATAATTGTTCTTTGCTCTGAAACAGATAGACTTTTAAAAAATTTTTCTTTTAATAATTCATTGTCATCCAGTTCTGAGCCATGTATTTAATTTCAAGTCTCTAGCTCATCAGAAAGTTAGTTTAAAATCAATTGCAAAATTTGCCACCGAACAGACTGACAAACAAACAAGAAAGCGAGCTAATAAAAACGTGGTAAAATGCTGTCCTGACTCACTCACTCATCAACGCCCAGGCTAAACCCTTGGACATAGAGAGCTGAAATTTTGCACAGAGGTTTCCTTTATGATCTATACAAGGGATAAGAAAGGATATCTCGAAATTGAACCGCTAAGGGGGTGAAAAGGAGTTGCAACGTTTGTACGAGGAATATTTCGTTCGTGGTCGGATTTACTTGAAACTTGGTCTTAATGTTCATCGATACAATTATTTCGCTTTAACTGGATTTAGCTGGAAACTAATATATAAGTACGCAATTATTATCTTATCGCTAAACCGTTGCTTCAAAGTTAGCCGCCGGAGAGATCTACAGAGCAACGCGAAAAGCGAAATGGAATTGAACGGCATTGATTATCATCGATCGGTAGAAACAAATAGCCCCAAATATGTTTCGGGACAATTTTGTAACGTTTACGTCTCGAGATAGTTTAAGTGATTATTGATAAGAGATACTTTAAGTATAAACCAAATAGTCATAACCCTTGGTACGTCGTAGTTTTTCAAGAATCAACTCTTTATAAATTCAATTCAAAATAATCTTTGACAAACGCAGTAAAATGGTGCAAATAAGCCTAAAAATCGGTATGGGTGTCGTTATTGAGGTTTCTTGGGACGTTAATTACAAAAATGGCATCAATTTTTAAATCTAAGATGGCGACACGACATAAAATTAATATTATATAGGGGAGAATGGGGGGTTGAGAGGTTTTATTTCCCGGGGGCATTAAACGGTTTCCTGTGCGAGCGAAGCCGCGGGAAAAAGCTAGTATTATAATAAAATTAACCAGTTAATGCATTTACCCCACTCCACCTTAGTCGAAACAATATATCAATACCTTTAAAGTCTTCTAATCTTTCCGCTGTTTCAAATTGCGCGGGCCCATTTTTGTCACAAATGCATAAAATCCGGAGCGTACTAATCAACAACAATTCTACTCCATTGGTCACCCGTGAAAATAAATGTGATTATAAGACAGTGTTCCCGAAAAGGACTTTGTCCCAGCTGAATATTTCCAGCGTTGCGTTCCCTCTAAAAATGTCCGAAGCAACAGATAACAATACGGAACAATGCACGGAAGCGATCCCCATTAAACAATAAAATTACAGTGACGAGCCGGGACAATAAACACTCGCGCTCTCGTCGAGCGGTGCATTTCCGCGAATTTTCGGGGCCGAGATGCAGCTCGAAAATCACGCGCGACGTTCCACGACTAATTTGGAAAAAAAGGAGAGAAAAGCGAGATAGAGAGACAGCGAGAAGGGTGGGGGTGGTGGGCGAGGGAGAGAGGGGAATGGAGAAGCGCAACGAGGCACGGTGAAGAACAATCGCGTGTTTAGTGCTCCTCGGCGTCGAGTCGGGCGGTATATAATTAAAAAAAATAATTTTTCAAGTGTTCTACGCTCAAAAGAGTGGAAGCTATGGCGCTCGAGGGGACGGAAATAGAGCCGGCGCGGAATTATGCTGTGAATTTTCATCTCTCTCTCTCTCTCTCTCTCTCTTGCTGTTTCTGTCTTCTCCCGTGTCACTGCCGGTTATTAACTGCTCCTCGACTACACTTTGTTAAACATCGAGTTTCTCTAACAATCGAACGATGCAACCGACCCGGATATCGTTTCCCTCATATTTTTTTTCGGCGATCTTTCGATCCGCTTCGACGAGGCTCGGTTACGCCTCGCGATCTCAATTCTCGAAATCGTCGCTACCGAGATCGAAAATATTGTGCACGAAATTCATGTTATCCGAGGAAGAAGTAATTGCATTATACATGGTACGGTACGCTTCAGTTTTTAATAGTTTCTTCACTTTTTTTTTTTGCGAACTATGCTCGATTTTTCAACCAACCGTATTTCTACTCTTCAAAGTGTAATCGGTAGACAGCGGATTTTATGCATTTATAAGAATAACGAGTAATTTAAAGCAGTAAAATCATTGAAAGAACTTTCAAATACCGTTATATTATTTTCAACTTGTTAAATATGTTAAGAAAGAAAATAAATGTCTACTTCACTCCAGGTTGTTGCAATTCAGATAGAACATTTTTATTTCGCGTACAGATCCGCAGTCTAGCAATAGGAAAGCTACAAAAAAATCGTAGGGCAATTTTGACGGATCATTTTAAAACAGAAGCTTCAGTTTACAAATCTGCGAAGGGTTAAAAGCTGGAAAAAAATTTCATCCTCGTGATCCTTCCTGCTTCCTCCGTCTGGCACGCGAAGCACGAATGTCACAAGAAAAAATTAACGGGGGGACTGGAAATAGAGGTTTCGAGCTTTAAAATGAACCGAGATAGATTCTCGCGCGATTTCATTTTACGCAGTTATACCGAAATGAACAGTATCAATTTTTGACAACGATCCAAGTGTCCCGCAAGTCCTTGCTTCTTCGAAATGGACAGGATATGTTTGCGCGAAGAAGAATCAGAGTCATAGATTTTTGATCGTCGTCGTTTCATTCACCGCCGTTATTGGATATCGGGGAAAACCTGACGTAAATTTATTATCAGGCCGCGTAAACAGCAAAAAAACAAATTGAATTAATAGACTTGTACTTCACTAAAATAACAATACAGAATATATTAATAACTTGTAAACTATTGCACGTTCCGGGTAACCTCAAAGTTGTACGTGTGACTCACACGTGACTGTTTGGCATTGGTTGATTTAAGCGAGGAAAACATCTTTATTCTTGTTCGACATCCATGTCGAATAGTTCATAGCAACTTATACCACATTAATGAATACAAGCTAGAGAAATTTCGTTCATATTATAATAAAAATAACCAGTTAATGCGCCTTATATTAAATTAGCACATGCCCGACAATTATTTTAACTTGCGTATCTCCGACAGGACTACGTATTATTATAAATATTGGTTGTTAGAAAGAAACGTGCTCTGGTACTTTATAAATAGAGTACTACCACGGAAAACAATTTTTTACTTTTGGCCAGGATCTCGGTCGAACTCGTCAGTTTGCGACGAGAGAAACAGGTCAGTATCTCGTCGCCACGACCCGTTACCGACCGATCTTGGGCCCGTCGAGCCTAATTGCCGATTTGCCTGTGTCGCTGAATAGCACAGGGGCTGGCAGTCTTTAATAGTATCTCGTCGGTGATAGTACTATGCATTGCGTCACGACGTCTACGACGCGCGACGACGTATTGCGTCCTCAATGGCGTCTTTCAGCCGGTAATCGATTCGCGGCCAGCAGCGGAAAGAAAATGGGAGCGACGCTTTAATCGCGAGCCCCGTTCTTCCCTTTGTGGATCTACGGTCTTCGAGCACTCTCATTCTCTCTCTAACTCTCTCTTCACCTGAAATAATAACTCTCGGCAGAGTGAAATGTTAACTCTCTGTCCTCTGACTTCTCGGGTCTCGCGCCGGTCAACGAGCTAACGACAGCTCGTTGAATTAACGCGGACTAGGTGGACCTTTCCTGTTCCTTTTCACTCCCGTCTTCCAATTTTGCATCGTTTGATTCAGAATCAATCCGAGTTCCAAGGTGTCAGAAAATCTGATTAACCATCCGCATACTGTGCCCGAATCTATTTTTACCGGGAACATCCAAATTGTCGTTTGAGTATTCAATTTGTGGCAATTAAACTAACCGAATAGCGGTTTCATCGAGGATGTCTAAACTAGATATCATCAAATATACATTTTTACAGATTATTAATTATAGCTGCGAACGGTTCAAGCATTGCCAATTATATAACTATAGAAATCGTTGTCCGAGGGTTAATAAACTGGTGATCTTTATGCGAAATAAACATTGTTGCCATCAACTGCAAGTACCAGTAACCATATAGAGCTTTCCTCTTTCAGAATTTTAATAAGTTCAAGACAATGCGAGGTGTGTTAAAATAATAACGGGAATTTTCATTCATCGGAAAAGATTTTACACTTTTTCCAATCCTCGAAATACTTCTGGAACTCGATCTTTGGGGTAGCTTTTATCTCTTCCAGCGATGCGCTTTTAATCTCATCTATGCTTAACGCTAAACGTAATCACCGGTCAAAATGACCGGATCCAGAGTTTTTATTTTACATATTTTATTGAAATAATGACAATTATTTGATAAGAAGTTATTGTGTAGATGGCTTTAATCGAGTACGTGGTTACGTTAGGAGCCGCACAGAGTATAAATCAAATTAATCTGGTCATTTTTATAAGCATATAAGTATTTCATTTTAAGAATATTGGAAATATTTGCATGTTGACTTTATTTTTTATTTCAATTTTCAATATTAATGCTGGTAATAAAGAATCGAATTCAATACATTTATGAGCGTAAATGGTTTCCTTGAATAGTGAATAATCCTATTCATTTTAAAGTATACGTACAAATTTTATAAATAAAATATTTCATTTGATGGAGTAATTTTTGAATAAAGTATTTTATTTTGAGAATATTGGAAATATTTGTATGTTCACTTTATTTTTAATTCCAATTTCCAATATTAATGCTGGTAATAAAGAATCGAATTCAATACATTTATGGTTATAATTAGTTTCCATAAATAGTTAATAATTCTACTTATTTTAAAGTATGCGTACAAATTTAAAAATAAAATATTTCATTTGATGGAGTAATTTTTGAATAAAGTATTTTATTTTGAGAATATTGGAAATATTTGTATGTTGACTTTATTTTTAATTTCAATTTTCAATATTAATGCTGGTAATAAAGAATCGATTTCAATATATTTATGGTTATAATTAGTTTCCATAAATAGTTAATAATCCTATTTATTTTAAAGTATGCGTACAACTTTAAAAATAAAATATTTCATTTGATGGAGTAATTTTTGAATAAAGTATTTTATTTTGAGAATATTGGAAATATTTGTATGTTGACTTTATTTTTAATTTCAATTTTCAATATTAATGCTGGTAATAAAGAATCGAATTCAATACATTTATGGTTATAATTAGTTTCCATAAATAGTTAATAATCCTATTTATTTTAAAGTATGCGTACAACTTTAAAAATAAAATATTTCATTTGATGCAGTAATTTAAAAAACAGAATTTATTTGAAGAATATTGAAAATATTTGTATGTTTACTTTATTTTTAATTACAATTTTCAATATAATTTCTGTCAATAAAGGTTCGGGTTCAATTCATTTATGAGTGAAAATAGTTTCCATAAATAGTTAATAATCCTATTTATTTTAAAGTATGCGTACAACTTTAAAAATAAAATATTTCACTTGACGCAGTAATTTTTGAATAAAGTATTTTATTTTAAGAATATTGAAGATATTTGTACGTTGTCTTTATTTTCAATTGTGTGAGTACAAATAGTTTCCATGAATAGTAAATAATCGTATTTATTTTAAAGTATGCGTACAACTTTAAAAATAAAATATTTCATTTGATGCAGTAATTTAAAAAACAGAATTTATTTTAAGAATATTGAAAATATTTGTATGTTTACTTTATTTTTAATTCCAATTTTCAATATTAATGCTGGTAATAAAGAATCGAATTCAATACATTTATGGTTATAATTAGTTTCCATAAATAGTTAATAACCCTATTTATTTTAAAGTATACGTACAAATTTAAAAATAAAATATTTCATTGGATGCAGTAATTTTTGAATAAAGTATTTTATTTTGAGAATATTGGAAATATTTGTATGTTGACTTTATTTTTAATTTCAATTTTCAATATTAATGCTGGTAATAAAGAATCGAATTCAATACATTTATGGTTATAATTAGTTTCCATAAATAGTTAATAATCCTATTTATTTTAAAGTATACGTACAAATTTAAAAATAAAATATTTCATTTGATGCAGTAATTTTTGAATAAAGTATTTTATCTTGAGAATATTGTAAATATTTGTAATTTCAATTCTCAATATTAATGCTGGTAATAAAGATCCGGATTCAATACATTTATGGTTATAAATTGTAAATAATAAAATTGTAAATCCATAAATAGTAAATAATCCTATTTATTTTAAATTACAAAATTCCATTTACATAGGGCAAATGCGCCTTCTACTGTGGATTTTTCAATCATATTAAAATACGCAAAAATAAATATTTTGTTCTGAATAAATTTGTACAATTCAATGAGAATGTATTCTCGTTAGCGAGAAAAAAACATTCTTCATAAATGGTAAAAATAAGACGATTTACCAACGCAACAAAAGAAAATGACGTGAATCGGACTGATGCAACCCGCAAAATTACAAAATTGCCGTTATTTTTTGAACACGCAGTATAGTCGCGTTATTCTTCCGCGACTTTCTACGCAGAATTTATCCACTCCGCTGCTGGCCAACGCTGCAGGGCGGCGATGATTGATCTCGGCTCGGGTATTTCGGTATGAACCACTACTAATCCAAATACAAAACTTCTTTATTCTTCATTATTTTTGTATGGGACTTTCACCAACTAATTTCTGGCATTTTTCTTATTAAAATGACACCAAACACGATATAACTTCAACTATATTTAGTGGTTTAATTGATAAGAAAGTGACGCGGGCCGTCGCACAGTGGGTTGAAACAAGAAAAAACGCGGACAAAAATCATTTTTGAAGTTATTTCTATGTTTAAATTAATAAAAATTGTACCGTTTTATACATTTTAAGATGCTGAATTCAAATCAATAATCAGATTTTACTTAATTACAAACCCATAAAAGTTATGTAAGGTTTTTTAGAAACGATTTTCTCGAATTTGGACATACATATTATTAATTGTTATTACATTATAAATTCTGTATAATTTACTTGTTGTTAATCGCTGGAACAAAGAAA
>CM052196.1:18224283-18239856 GCA_028455805.1 Lasioglossum figueresi
TATCCATGGAAACTAGTTTTACTCATAAATGTATTGAACCCGAACCTTTATTGACAGGAATAATATTGAAAATTGTAATTCAAAATAAAGTAAACATACAAATATTTTCAATATTCTTATAATAAATTCTGTTTTTAAAAATAACTGCATCAAATGAAATACTTTACTTTTAAAATTGTAAGCATACTTTAAAATAAATCGGATTATTTATTATTTAAAATATTACTTTACTTAGCTGCGATAAGGTGTGGTAAAGTGGGCAGCGAGTCAGAAATTTGCAACTCGGGTCTCCAGACCAGTTCAGCTGTCTCCCGAAAGCCGAGAAAACGCGAAAACGATTTCGCACGGCTCCAAAGAAGGAAAACGATCGTTCAGAAATGTCGCCCGGGGAAACCCACGGCGACGATAATTGATAGCGTCGGGCAATATCATTAGCCTTGCTCACCAGGAAGGAATTAGCAGGCGAAACGTCGTTGCAGAGGGCCGGTTATGTTCGGGGACGATATTTATGCTCGATATACGTCGTCCGACGCGTTCGTGGTTCCATTTTGAATAATTGCGGTGAACAACAAGGACGCGGGGAAGGGGTGGATCAAACTCTCTCTCAAATGAGAGAGAAGGAGAGGAGAGAATGAGAGTTTTTCTCGAATGTCGGTGAAGCCCGGAGGAGGAAGCCGATAAAACCGTGATATCTTCCGCACACAATACGGCAGCCATGAAACGGCGAGCCCGTAATTACAAACTCGCCGCGCGGCGTATCATTATGCACTTAAATCTACCTGCGCCGCGTAATAAATTCGCCTGCACATTGCGTCAAAGTATTACATTGTGTGCACCGCCAAATCAAGGAGAAGACGGGCCTGCGCCCGGAGCAGGTTTCGCGAATATATCGGCCCGCGAGGCTTATCGATCTTATCAAAACTGCATTCGGGAGCACCCCCTTATTCGGGCACCACGCGCGCACACACTTGCACACACACACAACGCAAAAAACTATTATCGATCATTCTCGCCGGCAATTTCCATGCCAGATCCGATGTTCCACCCTGCTGCAAGAGTCGTCGGATACTCATCAACGAAGGCCCATCTTCGCGGATCTGAGGCGACCAGTTTTTGCAAGATCCGACGTCGACAGGCAGCCGGCCCGACAAACCATGGCCTCCGTCGCCAATTTTCGAACATGGACTTCATTATCCGCAAGCAAATTTATTGTTCGGCCATTACATTCTTTATATCGAACATACGAATTTTATTTCTGTAAAATTATTCGACGAGTTCTTGATGTTTAAATTGTTGTAACTTTGTGGAAACGAGTTCTACGACGATGAAATTAGGCTCATTTTGAAGCTTGAATCATCTAGCTTCAGTATCTGTTGGTCAATTTTTAAACAAGATTTTGGGTGATATTTCGGGTGGGAAACTGGAGAAGCGAACGTGTTTGAAACAAAATTTTTGGACGAGTTCTTCATGTTTAAATTGTTATAACTTTGTAGAAACGAGTTATACGACGATGAAATTAGGCTCATTTTGAAGCTTGAATCATCTAGCTTCACTATCTGTCGGTCTGTTTTTAAACAAGATTTTAGATGATATGTCGGGTGGGAAACTGGAGAAGCATACGTGTTTGAAACAAATCTTTTGTACCATTTCTTGATGTTTAAATTGTTGTAACTTTGTAGAAACGAGTTGTGCGACGATGAAATAGGCCCATTTTGAAGCTTGAATCATCTAGTTTTAGAACCACTGAATCATTTTTTTTAACATGAAGTTAGGTGATATTGCGGGTGGGAAACTGGAGAAGCGAACGTGATTGAAACAAAATTTTTGGACGATTTCTTCATGTTTAAATTGTTATAACTTTGTGGAAACGAGTTATACGACGATGAAATTAGGCTCATTTTGAAGCTTGAATCATCTAGCTTCACTATCTGTCGGTCTGTTTTTAAACAAGATTTTAGATGATATGTCGGGTGGGAAACTGGAGAAGCATACGTGTTTGAAACAAATCTTTTGTACCACTTCTTGATGTTTAAATTGTTGTAACTTTGTAGAAATAAGTTGTGCGACGATCAAATTAGGCCCATTTTGAAGCATGAACCATCTAGTTTCAGTATCGCTCAATCATTTTTTTTAACATGATGTTAGGTGATATTGCGGGTGGGAAACTGAAGAAGCAAACGTGTTTGAAACAAAATTTTTGAACCACATCTTGTTGTTTAAATTGTTATAACGTTGTAGAAACGAGTTGTGCGACGATGAAATTAGGCCCATTTTGAAACTTGAACCATCTAGTTTCAGAACCTCTTAATCATTTTTTATAACATGATGTTAGGTGATGTTGGGGGTGGGAAACTGTAGAAGCAAACATGTTGAATCAAAATTTTTGGACGAGTTCTTGATGTTTAAATTGTTGTAACTTTGTGGAAACGAGTTATACGACGATGAAATTAGGCACATTTTGAAGCTTGAATCATCTAGCTTCAGTATCTGTTGGTCATTTTTTTTTACAAGATATTAGGTGATTTTGCGGGTGGGAAACTGAAGAAGGAAACGTGTTTGAAACCAAATTTTTGAACCAATTCGTGTTGTTTAAATTGTTATAACTTTGTAGAAACTTGTTGTACAACTATGAAATTAGTCCCATTTTGAAGCATGAATCATCTAGTTTCAGTATCTCTGAATCATTTTTTTTAACATGATGTTAGGTGATATTGCGGGTGGGAAACTGGAGAAGCAAACGTGTTTGAAACAAAATTTTTGAATCAATTCTTGTTGTTTAAATTGTTATAACTTTGTAGAAACGAGTTTTACGACAATGAAATTAGGCTCGTTTTGAAGTTTGACACAGTTTTATATATTCTATATTTTAAGATCCGCTTATTATCAATCTCTATTTTGTAATTTCTTCGTGTCTAACCGTTTGTATAATTTTTGTGCAGGGTCCAGTTCGTGAATAAAAGGATGTCCGATGTTCCCATCTTCGGCTAGCCGTGAAAATTATGCGATCTACCTTCACGGTAAGTGAACTAAACAATCTGTACACACTCGAATGTGTGAAATGATTTTTCCAGACACCAATTTGATTTTCACCGTGGATTCGATGTATTTATATGAATCGTCTCAAATGAAAAATCAAATACACCGACACTGTGGCGATCCAGAAGTCAACTGGATTCTTCTTATCCGTAAATTGCATAATTTGCAAGTTTGCACGAACGAGCGACTCATCAACTGATCATTAGACTTGAGAACGGCCTTCCGATGATTAAGAACATCGTACCATACAATTATCTCGAACAAACGATACCGCAGTCTCGGCTTTAGTGCAAGTGAATCGTACCCAGACGGTGAATGAGTTTCCAGGAACACTTAAACGGATTGTAGTTGCAAAAACTCGGTCAGTATCACTATAACTTGAGATAAGTGACCGGTACTAAAGAGACAGGAAAAGGTGTCTTCATCGAGCACAGAGAACTCGAGTATTGGGAACGATGGATTCAGGATGGTTCCAGTTACCGCTTTAATTTAATGCGCTCATAGTACTTGTTGAATGTTTCTGGAGCAGCCTCATAAAATTATGGAGGCGGTCCACGCGTCAGTACCGATAACTATAAATTCCAATAAACACAGATTGGCTTCCAAGAATCGGCAAACTGTGTGTATCGCCTGCGATCATTCTGGATTCGCCTAACGTGGGAGACTCGAGATTATCGAAAATCGATCGAGGAACCATTTGCTGGCCAGGAACTAGACAAATCGTAGAAATGGCAATCGTTAAGTTGTTAGCACTTTCAGTCCCACGTAGATCATATATGATTAGACAATTTTTTCACTAAACTTGAAAATCGCAACACACCGATCTTAATGAAATTTATATAGGATATAGTCTGTTGAAAAATATTTTACACGTATTCTAATGCTGCTTCATAGGCTGCTGACATTTATGTGAAGGGGGTGAAAACCCTATTTCTGTTAATAGGACTGTTTTTTTAATTTTTGTTTTCGATCAAGGAATGTAGTCGTATAAAGAGATTTCGAAAAAATCATCTTTTTTGGCCGTCTCGGGGGGGACACGGTTATTTGACATAAAAACACTTAAAACACGGTTTCCATTCATCAAAATAACGTCTATACACAAAACAAAGAAAAATGTTTGTGTCTCAACCTATACGGCACTAGTGTCCGAACCTTTATAGAAAATGCCATTTCGAAACACACAAAAAGACAAATTCACACTGCGATAAGTGCACTATTCTTTTTGCACATTTAAACTACATTAAATCGCCAACAAATTAGATATATGTAAGCAATCGGGGTTGAACAGTTTTCAGTTGAAAACGAATCAATAAAAAACACAATAAAACTTTTTAAGACATATTTCTAGCCTTTGCTTGGACAACTACACAAAATAAAACTTGTTGCTTCTAATGCTCATGAAAAGTTTGACACCGAGATGTCCTCCGCAATTTTAACGATTTTGTCGTGCAATAATGAAATCGTTGAAATGCTTCTTCATTAACCATTCTTGGACTTGAAGCAGACTACGGATCTTCCAGCAGAATATAAAATGGTACTTTGCTAGCTTACAGCATGTAGATCGATTTTTACGATTCGTAGAACAATCTAATAGCATTTTACACGATACAAAATTATACTGAAATTACAATTGTTCGAATTGAAATGAAAGTGTAATTCGCACGAAATAATCTAAATTATACTTGGCATGCTGAGAGACAGACCAGTTTCACAACTGCATTCTTAAAAATTATACTTGCTTTAACCATTTGGTTATTTCACATGGAAACGCATAAAAATGGCTTCCATTCATCAAAATCTCGTGTATATGCAAGACCAATTTCAATTTTGAAAAACACAAAAGAAAAGCAAATTCACATCGCGATAAGTACACGATTCATTCTGCACATTTAAACTACATTAAATTTCCAACAATTTAGAGATATACTACAGTGATTCCAGTTAATATTCTGACTCTCTAAAAAAACGATAACTTTTTTAATATTGGACTATACGATTTGAACTTTCTTGAGAAGTTAGAGCAATTATTCTACTACACGATGTGAGGAGATATTTAAAAAAAAAATTGCAACTGGTCGGGATTGTGGAGAAAATACTAAAAGTTGCATATTCCAACTTTTTTATGTGGGCCTATATTGAAAATTTAAGAAATACGTTTTGTAGATCTGTGTCAATTATATGCATTGTAAAAGTTTCTTCGAAATCGGTTGATGCGGGAAGAAACGACAGACATTGAAAGATGTAAGAATATTTAGATTTATCGCAGTTAGTAATTTTCACCATCTTCAAACGTTTGTAGCACAGTGCAACGTCAACCGATTTCGATGAAATTGTCGGAATATGTTTAATTAATACAGATCTACGAAATGTGTTTTCTAAATTGTCCATATAAGCCTACATCAAAAAGTCTCAAAATACAATTTTTAGTATTTTCTCTGCTTTTCCGAGAGCTTGCAATTTTTTCAAAAATTTTGGTCACGTTGCGTAGCAAACCAATTGTTCTAACTTCTCAAACAATTTTAAATTGTATGGTCCAATATTAAAAAAGTTATCATCTTTTTAAGAGTGTACAAAAATTACTGGGAGTCGCTTAAGCAATCAGGGTTGAAAAATTTTCAGTTGGAAACGAACCAATAAGAGAAACAATAAAACATTTTGGGTCATATTTTTAGCCTTTGTTTGCACAGCTACACTCAACACGACTTGTTGCTTCCATGCTTCTGAAAAGTTTGTTTATAAACAGAAGTAAAGTTGACAACCATGACATTGGTGTTTCACTGTCCAAACCTTTACGACAAGTCACTTCGGTATGTAGATATGTGTGCTATCGATCAGAATTGCTGCTTACATTTTTATATCCGCTCTTTTCGCTAAGGAATGATCATGACTGTGCATGCTAACGTGACAAGAATGACACAGTCATGTGCATGCTGCTAATAATCCCATGTGGGATTTTATAGGTTAATAAAAAAAAGGATGTAGGTACTCCGGAACACTTGGCGAGAGATCGAAATAATTCAGAGAAATGTTATCTTCGATAACTTCCTAACGAATAAGTTTATGGCATAATTATGTTGTACTTTTATGTAGAGCACAAGAAACTGCATCGTTTGGTGCAGTCAAAAACATAGATTTCCATTTTTTTAAAAAGTGCAGTCTTCAGTGCAGTTTTCTGATCATCAGTTTTCTGATGTAACGATGCACAAAAGTGCATATAATTAAAGTTGCATATTATGCACCGTCTGATACCATTCAACTTTTACTTATAACATCTTCTATACCCAACCGTTTAGGAGGTACAGCCTGATCCTCCTATTTATTTTAAAGATTGTGTACAACTTCGAAAATAAAATATTTTATTTGCTGCAGCAATTTTTGAAAATAAAATAATTTATTTGAGGCAGTAATTTTTGAAAATAGTATTTGAAAATAGTATTTTATTTGAAGAATATTGAAAATATTTGTGTTTCCTTTTCATTTTCAATTTTAATTTTAAATATTGCTGAAAATAATGGTTCGAATTCGACACATTTATGAGTGTAAGTCGTTTCTTAACGATAAGATAGACTGTATGTTTATGCGGTTTCTCCGAGTATTATAACAATATGAAAGTAAAATATTTTATTTCGTGTTTCAGAATGTTAAAATAGAAATATTTTATTTTGTGGATCAAATTGTTGAAATAGAAATATTTTATTTTGACGTTTAGATTGTTCAAATAGAAATATTTTATTTTCGAAATTGTATATCTTATTTAAAATACAATTTTCTTTAAGCAAAATAAAATCTAAAATATTAAATAGTATTTGAGATATTTGTTTCACCAAATAATGTCCACCTTTGCAGTATATTGACATCTTCAATTTTAAAAATGCTCCAACAATTTTGAATTTCGTGTATTTAATTTTGCTACAAATGCATAAAGATTCGCAGTCTGGTCCCAACCTTTGCAAGGTGTGGGAATGTTAGAAAAATGATTGCCAAATTCCTATGGGGAAAACAGATCTGTGGAGCATCCTTGGGGCTTGCATGGTTATCGAGACTCGGTCGAACAATCGCCAGGTTAAGGAGAGCTCGAGCATCCGTGACAAAGCACGCCAAGTAACATCCTCGAACAGTTCCGGTCTCGAAGCGTGATTTTGGCAAGGTGTTCGGGGTATCGATTCGAATCGTTCGATATTTGGGCCGAGGCTTGCCGGGCTTTGCCAAATTTTTTCTCCTCTCGGCTGTCTGTGGATTTCCGGGTAAGGCTGGGCCCAGGTAATCCGTGCTTTCGAGAAATCGTTCTCGGCGAATCGACTGTTGCAAAATGGGCTCTAACCCAGCCTTTTTCGGCGCTGTCATAGACCAGTCGTCGGCAAACTTACATAGACAACAGATTTTATGCAATTTTTGACAAAAATTAGTAGGTGTAATTTGACAAAGTAAAACCATTAGAAAGATTTAAAAATACTGTTACATTATTATCGATCTATTGGACGTATTAAGAAAGAAAATAAACTTCCACTTTACTCCAGTTTGTTGCAGTTCAGGTACAAAGTTTTTATTTTGTATAAACATCCGCTGTCTTCGCATTAGTCAAAACAGCCAAATATCAGCAGTAAAGCGATTTAGATTTCTTTCGAGACACTGAATAAAACTAGACATCATACTTTATAATAATTGCAAATAATTTGCAAAATTGAGCATATGAAATTCAAAATTATTGGAACATTTAAAAAAATTGAAGATATCGATATATGATTTCTCCTTCTCATTTATTGCTAACTAGAATGCAGATCTTCATGCATCTATAGCAAAGTTGAGCAGATGAAATTCAAAATTATTGGAACATTTTAAAAAATTGAAGATATCAATATATGATTTCTCCTTCTTATTTATTGCTAACTAGAATCCAGATCTTCATGCATTTATAGCAAATTTGAGCAGATGAAATCCAAAATTGTTGGAAATTTTTAAAAATTGATAATGTCAATATATGATTTCTCCTTCTCATTTATTGCTAACTAGAATGCAGATCTTTATGCATTTATAGCAAAGTTGAGCAGATGAAATTCAAAATTGTTGGAAAATTTTAAAAAATTGAAGATGTCAATATATGATTTCTCCTTCTCATTTATTGCTAACTAGCATGCAGATCTGCATGCATTTATAGCAAAGTTGAGCAGATGAAATTCAAAATTGTTGGAACATTTTAAAACATTGAAGATATCAATATATGATTTCTCCTTCTTATTTATTGCTAACTAGAATGCTGATCTTCATGCATTTATAGCAAAGTTGAGCAGATGAAATTCATAATTGTTAGAACGTTTAAAAAAATTGAAGATATCGATATATGATTTCTCCTTCTCATTTATTGCTAACTAGAATGCAGATCTGCATGCATTTATAGCAAAGTTGAGCAGATGAAATTCAAAATTGTTGCAACATTTTAAAAAATTGAAGATGTCAATATATGATTTCTCCTTCTCATTTATTGCTAACTAGAATACAGATCTTCATGCATTTATAGCAAAGTTGAGCAGATGAAATTCAAAATTGTTGGAACATTTTAAAAAATTGAAGATGTCAATTTATGATTTCTCCTTCTCATTTATTGCTAACTAGAATGCAGATCTTCATGCATTTATAGCAAAGTTGAGCAGATGAAATTCAAAATTGTTGGAAAATTTTAAAAAATTGATGATGTCAATATATGATTTCTCCTTCTCATTTATTGCTAACTAGAATGCAGATCTTTATGCATTTATAGCAAAGTTGAGCAGATGAAATTCAAAATTGTTGGAACATTTAAAAAAATTGAAGATATCGATATATGATTTCTCCTTCTCATTTATTGCTAACTAGAATGCAGAACTTCATGCATTTATAGCAAAGTTGAGCAGATGAAATTGAAAATTGTTGAAAATTTAAAAAATTTTTTAAATCATTAAGGGAAGAAATAACATTCAATTTAGTTTCTATTCCTTGCAATCGATGCAGACAATTTTTCTGTTTTTCATAAAGATCCGCAGTCCATTGATAAAAATAGAGTAGAAATCGCTCTTTAATTGAATTCAAATATCTTTGAAAAATCCATATTCCACGCTCGAATTTTCAACAATCCTTTCCCAATAATATCGAACATAAAACATGCGAGTAGGTCACACAAACCTAACATCACGGAAAGACGAGTACTTTCCACCGGTTTTTACTATTGCAAGATTAACCAGTACCAACCATAATCCTCGATCCACACCGGTTCGAGTGGACACCGCGAGGGACGGCGGCTGGCTTCGTTTCGACAAAGAAAGGCACACTCCGCGAAAGGAGTTATGGTAATTAAATCGGAATAATAGGCCCGTTGCGAAACGGCTCTTCGGAAATGCTCGTCCGCTTTCTCCTGATAGCGCGTTCCTTTATGACAGTGGTCGGCAAACTACGGCTCGCGAGCCACACGCGACTTTTTACAAACAAATAATCAATTTTTAAGACATGTCATCGTTGGTGGAAGGTGCTTAAAGATGATAAACACATTAAATACTCCATATTTGTCCCAATTAGAGTTTTTATTGTTCATTTTTTACAAAGATGCAACCCATAGAAAAAATCTCATCTGCCAATAGAATGTGTAGTTTGCAAATAAATGGCCAACGAAAGGAAACCAGATATTTCTGTAATACTGTTCCGTCACAATATTGCATTTCACCATGCTTTCCAACCATTACAGAAAATGCCATTTCAAAATACACAAAAGAAACAAATTTACACCGCGATAAGTGCATAATTCTTTTTTCACATTTAAACTACGTTAAATTTCCAACAAATTAGATATATTTATGCAACCGCACGCCGCTAGACCACGCATACGTACGCGAGGATTGCAAGGGTTCGGGATTCCACTCTTGATTTCTCAATAATGCAAAGACGGGGTTTCTTAGTAGTCAAAATCGCTAGATGAAAGATCAATCTAAGGGGCTATTTGCCTCAAAAGTCCTACTTTTACGTTTACGACGCGTAATTCTCATTATTCGACAGCATGTCGACAGCCACGATAGGTGGCAGCACCGTCGCCTGTTAATTGCATCTCGCGTCTCCGCGACATGTTGCCGAATAATAAGAATTACTTGTCGTAAACGTAAAAGTAGGACTTTTGAGGCAAATAGCCCTCTAGATTGATCTTTCATCTAGCGATTTTGACTTTTAAGAAACCCCGTCTTTGAATTATTGAGAAATCAGAAGTGGAATCCCGGACCCCTGCAATGCAGTTTAGGAGACGCAGTCCTTAACACTAAACCTACCGCGAGGGATCAATTGATCCATTTCAGATTTTTATTTGACAATTGTGCCGTTCACAGGCCGAATCGATTAACTCCACTTTTTGAAATATTTTAAATTTAAGTGTCAAAGCACTTGGTTCAGTCGTAATTTTTTTTGTGTACAATAAATTTCCCAAATAATACAGCATTAAAGAGGCATCACTAAATATTGTAGAATAATTGTTATGTTATTAACACCAACCGTACCGGCTACAAAATGTGTCGGATACACATTGTTTTATTATATAAAAATGACAAGACTGAACTTATTTAGATTTTTCAGAATTTTTATTATAATACGCGATTCAATAAAGGAATTTATTGAATAATTTCTGATGCAAGCATCTTTATAATTTCAATAATTAAAAAATAAAGAATGTTGCAAGGATATAATTCCATTAGAAATCATTAAATGAATTTCTTCGTTCGAGCACGTATTGCTATAAAAATGGCAATAAATTTAAATAAATTCAGTGTTGTCATTTTTATAAAACAATGTATAGGAGTCGCATTTTGTGCTATAAATTACTAAACATTTGAGTATTCCACGAGTAATTTGCATCAGTTCAATATGCATAAAATGAAAAAAAATCATATCGAATGAAAGTATTCTAGGTCGAGAGAAATGTTTAGTTTTCCTGTTAAAATAGTTGCGAGTGCAAAGTGTTAAGAAGGCAGTACAAACAATTTTTCTATCGAGTCGACTTTTCGAATCCAACACTACTCTGAAAATACATTTAAAACAGTGCTGATGGTCGTGATCGAAAAATAATATTCGAAGTACATTATCCGCCATATTGTTGACGGAGTTAATCGCCCACGAGTTTAGTTATTTGTTTGCGGAAAAGAAGATGACTGGAACTTTCTGTTCGAAACTTCAATTTTGGGTTTCGTCCAGCAAGTTACGGGAAATATTGCGAACTTCGCGCACTGGTTCGTGGTTATTTCCGGCAGTATTGAGGCCAGAAAGGATCAATCCGCAGACTCGATGGAATAAGCGCTCGATGACGAAGTACCAACAGTTTTCCCTGTCCACGATACGACCACAACATACGTTTTCAGCCCTTCTATTCATGCGGCAATGTATCGAGCAACTAAAAGATTTGCTGGCATTGATAGTATTTCGTTCGGTTTTCCGATGGAGAAATGAAAAAAACGGTGACTTTGTTGCCAAAAGGTGTCCTGAAATTTCATAAAAATTGGGAACTTCAGTTGGTAGGGGTTTCGAGGATTTCTTTAAAGACTGCGTCTCCTAGCTGTCTCCTAGCTAGATGACACTCGCACACCGCTAGACCACGTATACGTGCGCGAGAATTGCAATGGTACGAGATTCCACTCTTGATTTCTCAATAACAGAAAGACGGGGTTTCTTAGTAGTCAAAATCGCTAGATGAAAGATCAATCTAGGGTGCTATTTGCCTCAAAAGTCCTACTTTTACGTTTACGACGCGTAATTCTCATTATTCTGCAGCATGTCGCGGAGCTGTGAGAAGCAATGAACAGGCGACGGTGCTGCCACGTATCGTGGCCGTCGACATGCTGCCGAATAATTAAAATTACGCGTCGTAAACGTAAAAGTAGGACTTTTGAGGCAAATAGCCCCCTAGATTGATCTTTCATCTAGCGATTTTGACTACTAAGGAACCCCGTCTCTGCATTTTAAGAAATCAGGAGTGGAATTCCGGACCCTTGCAATCCTTAAGTTGTGGTTGAAATTAGACTGGGTTTTCGAACGTATCGAATGCACCGGAATAATCAAGATTCTCTAGGGTGGGCTGTAGATCCCGAAAATGTAAAAACATAGTTGGACACGATGCTTCCAGTGCATTGGCGTCGCTTCGGTTCAGCGCCATATTTTCGGGAGGGGGCCACGGAATGGGACTCGGGTTCCTGTTAACGCTCGCCACGAGAGCACACCGCGGCGACTATCGATCTGTCGAACGAGCGCTTCTGACTTATTCAAAGTATCTCGATTCCCAGTCGATGTTGTCTATTCTATTCGCGGCCCGGCTCGGCCCGCCGCGACGCTGCGAATACTATCCGTCCTGGTCGTAATAGAAATAGAATGTCGGTTGAATGGCATCTGACGGTCCTCTAATTGGTTGGAAATGCCGAATTAGAGCGTCGATCGGGGGTGAGGTTCTCTCCCTCTCCCTCTCTCGATTCTCTCATACAATCCACGACCGACGAATTTTATTCCACAGATCGTTAGCCAGCGTATGGATCGACCCGTTGCATGATTAACGAGTCTGAAACGCGGATCGGGCCGGACCGGGCTTATGGTCGATTTCGCCGATCCAGATTTACTCGCGAATTTCCTGTGACGCTGGACCCTGCCACGGCGAGATTACCTTCCTTCCACGCCGTTAAACTTGTACTAATAATTCGTTAAAGGAAGTATTATTAAATTGTTATCAACAACGTCACCCGACGGTCAACATTTGTCCTACATTTGTCTCCATTTTCTGTAAAGGTCCGGGGGTTTCGATGTTATTCGCTCATACCTGCTCCGCTATCTGTGATTCCTCGCGAAATCGAACAGTTTTTGGAGTACTGTTTCGGAATTTGTTGAAATTTGTATATAGATTTTCCGATATCTTATAAATTGTTGATTTCACAGATGCGTAAACGAAGTGTCACCCTTTTTCAATTAACCCTTTGCACTCGGAGCTATTTTAACTCGAAAATTAAACATTTCTTCCGCCTTAGTATAATTTCATTCTATATGATTTTTAAAATTTTCAAGATATGAAATTTATATAATACCTCGTACAACACTTAACTGTTTCGCTTACTCATTTTTGTCATAAATGCATAAAATCCGCTGTCTACTAATTATCATACGTGAACTAGTCATTTAACAAACTATAATAATTGTAGGTCCAACGTTGAATATTCATTGGCAAATTGTCATAAATTGGCGTTGCAGGCCCTATGTTCGGGATTTGTAGAAAAAACCAGTAGCAACAATAGTCTGGCAACTTAGATATAATATAAACAATAATCTGTGACTATGGTAGCAAACGTGTTAATCGAAAAAGTAGGCACGAATAGGTAATACGCATTGAAGAAAATCAGAAATGACTGCTCCAAAGCCTCGTAATCCGATTTTAAACCGAGTATGTATAGTTAAAAAATTGAATTACCAAACCGTAGAAACGATATCCTCGAACATGACAGCCTCCCCGCAAGTCTCTCCGCAAATTAGCTATTCCGAACACGAGAATATACAGTGGAGGAACCCAATCAAAAATGTCTGTTCTAAGCCGAGACGTCCGCAATCCCGTTTTAAACTCGGCAGATCGAAAATCGAATTGTCAAAGCGGAGAGGGGAGGATATGTCGCGAAAGATAAGCCTTCCTACAATGTTTCGACGTCGCGTCTCGTCGTTCTTTCTTCTCAGTTCGAGAATGTCGAACGGGAGGTGCCCGTAGTCCGAAGCCAAACAACTTTTTCAGCTCGTGGCCTGCAGAAAGAACGCGACCGCGATTGACGCGGTGCGGAATTCTTCGGCGCTGGTCTCGCGGTCGAGGTAAACCGCTCTCCTCGCTCCTCCAAAAATAATCGGCGTCGGTCTCTTGCGCGAAAACGCCTGTATTCCCTCCGTGCTTATACATGGTGTCACAAAATTCCTTCAACGTACGGAAATGAGACGAAAAATGTTCCTGAGATCATTTGAAACGATATTTTCCTTTTCTAAAATTCCTTTTTACAAATACTCTTATATCATTTTCAATCTATTGAACATATTAAGAGAGGAAATACATTTCTATGTCACTCTTGTTTGTTGAAATTCAGGTGGAAATGGTTTATTTTGCATAGAGATCCGGTCTTCGATAATTAGACTGCAGATCTTTATGTAATATAACAAATTTTTCCAAGTAAACAGCAAGAAATAGGACCTCCATAGACACGTATTCCTTCTCTTAATAATTTTATTAATCCCTAGATAATATAATTGTGTTTTTGAAATCGCCTGATCTTATGTTTTACTTACTCATTTTTGTCATAACTGCATCAAATCCACGATCTAATGATACTACTACATTGGCCCAAACAATGTTTACCAATATTTAATCCTTTGCACTCGGAGCAATTTTAACTCGAAAATTAAACATTTCTTCCGACCTTGAATAATTCCATTCTATGTAATTCTTTTTGTTTTATAGATATGAAATTGATGTGACACTGCATACAATACTTAAATGTGTAGTAATCGGTTAGATACCAACATATTTAGTCGTGTAAATAATATTTTGAATAATGGTATAGCAATTTTTATCGCACGCCTTACAGACGTTAGAAACGTTGCTACAACTATAAACTTCTTAATTAATTATTATATTCCAAACTGATTTTTTTGTTTTCTTATTTATGGATGTATGTTCGCAATTTGTTACTGTCGCGCAATAGTTGGCCAGCTAAAGTTTTATTGTGTGCAGCCTTGGAATTTATTAATTTCTTTAATTTTTCCATTTTCTAAGGGGAAGGCAAGAGGAAGTGCTATAAGGAAACCCTTTTGGGTTTCTTCAGAATGAACCTTCGTTTCTTAGATATTTTCGTTTAACTGAGCCTGAGTTACCACGAGAAATTGCTGTACCATTATTCAAAATATAATTTGCGTTATTAAATATGTTGGTAGCTAATCGATAGGCTGTGGATTTTTATGCGTTTATGAAGAAATTTGCTGGGTGAAATATAAAACAGTGAAAGATTAGAGAAGTCTGAGAATATTGTTGCGATGTTTTCAATGTAAAAAATCGATTAATGGATGACGTGAATTTTTATTTAACTCGTGCTGCCCACAATCGTTGCAAAATATTTTTCTTTTGCATAAAGATTCGCAGTTTCTAATAATCAATTACCAAATCTTTAAGAATTGTACGAGGTACTATATCAATTTCATATCCACAAAATGAAACAGATCATATATGTAGAATGGAATTATTCTAGCTAGCAAGAAATGTTTAATTTTCGAGTTGAAATAGCTCCGAGTGCAACGGATTAAAATTATTAAATACACGCCGGTGGGTTATACGTCAATAAGAGGATTTGTACGAGAGAAATGTGTTTTCTTTTTCTTTTATTGAAAGCTTAAGTGGAACTCCCCATACGGAGTTATAAAGCTATAAATTAAAAAAAACATAAGGTCTGATATATTGTACATTTGGTTCATATGACATCTTACAGTTATATATTAGTAATGTAGGTACAGCAGAATATAACGCATTCGGTA
>CM052196.1:18246069-18277632 GCA_028455805.1 Lasioglossum figueresi
TATTCAATTAGTATGCCTACTCTCTTAGAATAATTATTCCCTTAGGTTTTAGAGTATCTATTCCTTTAGAGTAACTATTCTCTTAGGATACCTACTCTCTTGGGACACCTACTTGTTTCTCGATGATACAAGGTTTTTTTGTACTCAAATCGCTAGATTAAAGATCGATCTAGGCCACGATCGTCCTCAAACGTCCTATTTTTACGTTTATGAGGTGTAGTTTGCATTATTCGGCGACATGTAGCTGTTGCAGCTTTTTGTTGTTCTATGCTTCCAAATAATGCAAATTACGACTCGTAAATGTAAGAATGGGACTTTTGAGATCGATCGGGGTGTAGTTTGATCTTTTATCTAGCGCTTACTAATACTCAAGAACTCAAATTTTTATATTATCGAGAAATGAGAAGACGCGTCTCACACCTTTGCATTCCTCGACGAGTCTACCACCTTAAATGCGAATTTGTGAAAATATGTTAAATACAAAACGCTTTTAAATAATCTACACATTTTGGTTGGCTACATAAGGGTTACAAATAAGATTTATCCAGAGATTCCCTATAAACATTGCCCATCGACTGAAGTTCAAGAATGGACATTCAGAGGAATTTATAATACTTTTCGAGGAACATTAACCCAGTTGCCTACACTAGGATTAACCTGGCGCGCAATCCTCTGTTAACCCTTTGCACTCCTTTGTCGAGTGTGACTCGACATCAGAGAAGGAAAAATGTAAATAAAATGTATCTTTATATGTACATATTTGGTTCTTCCTTTACGTATATATAATTGTCTTATCTCTTAGTCAAGAACAAATATAAGTTCCACAAATATAAATTACAACAAAGTTTGAGAGCTACATTTAATAACATTAGCGAACCACATTGTTTAAAATAAGTAGCAGTCAAGGAACTGTTTTTTTAAAAGTAAATTTCAAATAAAACTCTTCAAATAGGGAGTTGTTGGCAACAAAATCGAAAAATAATTCGGAGTGCAAAGGATTAACGTCGTGTATGCCAAACATAGGAGACGGACTCTTTCTGAATTTGCAAATTATTTTTCTACGAATAATTCTTAACAATTAATTCTTGATTTTATGTTATTTCGGAATCTGCTGGATGTGTTCAGAAGATTCTACCGTTCCTCTTCAGCCTGTGTGAAGTAGAAGTCTATTATCTAGGTTTCAATAAGTGCATTTAATGAATATACAATTAATGCAAGTGGATCAATTTGTTCATGAGATGGTTGATAACGATGGTGCTAATCGGGATGGGATCTTTGCGCAAATTGCTGGGTAGCTAATAGGATGCGAGAGGCAGCTAAGAGGATTCTACTGTCTAGACGATGTGGAAGTTCCATTTGTGCGTTTCGATGACTAAACAACACCTGTGAACAATGAACAATGTTAGTCATCGTTACCAAACTTTTCTAGTTCGTGCCTGGAAGAAGAGATCAACTAGGAGAAAGATGGTTCCGATGGTCCTCATCTTTCCTGGGTTAGGTGTGACTAGAATTTCCAGTGTGACGAATTGGAATAATGACAAGAGGGAGCAATTGGGGAAAGGACAGGGAACACTAAACGAGAAAAGGCGTGTCAAAGTAGAAGATTGATATGAAACGATGTTAAGATGAACCAGCGAATGCTAAGATCCGGAGATGAAGCGAGCTATCGAAGCGAGACTTTTGAAGATGAAACAGGAAGAAGCGATCGAACAGGAAAGAAACAAGAAGAAGAAGAAGAAGAAGAAGAAGAAGAAGAAGAAGAATGAGCGATCAAAGAGGACGAATGTTTCAAAGACGAAATGAGAGAGAGAGAGGGAAAGCTCTGAGGCTGAAGCGAGAGGGACAATCGATCGGAGAAAAAACCTGCGAACTTGAAATGCGGATAACAGGTTCGCGATCTAAGAGAATAAGCTGACCCGAAAGATAGCGGTGAATCTACACAGAGAAAGAGAAAGAGGGATCGACAGAAATTCGAGGGAATGGTACAAGCAAAGACTTCGATCAGGGAACAAGCAAAAGAGACGAACGCAAGAAGGAGATTTGAAGAAACGAGAGGAAGAGACTCGAGGAGAAGAAGAAAAAGAAGAAGAAAAAGAAGAAGAAGCGGATGGAGAGCCGAGGCGGCCGCGCAAGACGCGTATAAACGGCGCGTCGCGACTACACGCGCCAGTATCTCTGCGTGTGTACGCGAGAGAGCACAGTGCACACACGATTAACCAGGCGGGTTCGTTCGTTTTCTGCCAGTACGGTGGACTCTCTTTATACCGGTCGCTTTACTGACTGGCAACCGGTACCAACGCTTCGCTGTAACGAGCGCGAAAGAGACACCGAAGGAAGTGGAGACGGAGACGGACGAACCACAGGGCCGTGCTTAAGCACTTTTAGTGCCACCAGCCTCACAATTTCCAAGGGGAATGCACTCGTTGCAACGCGGTCGCTCGCAGAGTCCGCGAGCTCGTTCGCTTGTTACATTCGAGCTACGATACGCGGTTTCTTCTTTTTCGCTGAGTCTTGATTCCTTCGCGAACGCGGTCCGCTCGATCGTACGATCTTCGATCCTCCAACTCTTCCGTAGGCTTACCAACAAATCCTTTCAGGTGAAATTTCAAAATGAAGCACATCGTTGACAACAAATTGTTCAGTTCTTATTTAGCTTTTGAGAATCAAGAATCGACAGCGAGGTCTTTGACAATTTTATTCAGAATCATTTGTATATCAAATTACTGGTTCTATATATATATAAATTGTTTAGTTCTCATCAGAAACTGTATTTGCGACACATCGCTGTCGCACATTGAAACAAATCGCTAAGGGTTATTAAGCTTTTAAGAATAAAAAATGGACAACGAGGATAATTCTATTAAAAATCGCTTGTATATCGAGTTACCGGTAGCAATGTGTCGTCTGATCGAAAATGAAGCGAGCGAGTGAAACGCTGGGAAACCATTCGGAACGTGCATCGTTGTCGATCTCTGGGAATAATCGTCGGCCTCGGTCGATGCATTATCGATGTCCAGATGCAGCGGAATCAGAGAGCGGAGGTCAAAGAACCCGAGGACACACGTTTTCCGTCGTCGTGGGTCCAGTGACGTGCGACGACGACGAGTTCCAGGTGCGCAGACATAGAGGAACGACAGTCGGCGACGGTGACTGGGACGGGGTCGCGAATATTCGCATCGCGAGATATCAGCGCGGCGCGAATCAACTTCGCTAGCTCGCTCTGTCAAGCTGCCACTCGCTTCGTCGTCGCGACGAGGAAAAACTATTTTCACGCGGCATCCCAGGACGATCGATACCCGCTCCTTCGGTTTCCCAGTTTTCCCGCGGCTCTCGGCTCTCGCCCTCTACACCCGTATTTTGAATTCCACTAATTTGTCGCTACCGACGCTAACACCACCTACATCAATTAAACTTAGATGTTGTACACTGAGTCACAAATCAGGATTTGATACCTCAAAATCAATAGACCTACAATATTATACGCTATGCATCAATTAGTCTCAATCTCGATCAATCTGTTCTCGTATAGATACTAGAATCGAATTCTTGTATTAGTTATTTCTTAAAATGGGAAACTTAAAACTACGCTTTTGTGAGGTGTTTCGCTGTAAAGAATTTCTTGATTTCGAATGTGATTTTAATAGGTTGAAAATGAGCCTTTGATTTTGGGTTCTTTTTACAATATTAGAAATATTATCTTCGAAGAACTACAATATTATAAACTGTGTATCAATTGGTCTCAGTTTCAATCAATCTGTCCTCGTATAGGTACTAGTATCGCGAATTCTTGTATTACTGATTTCCTAGAATGGGAAACTTAAAACCACCCTTGCAGGGGGTGTTTCGATCTAAAGAATTGCAACTTTGCTGGTTCATTTCGAATGTAATTTTAATAGATAGATAAGAGCACTTTTCGGAATAATAGAAATATTATCTCTCTTCGAAGGACTACGATATTATGAACTGTCTATCAATTCGAGTCAATTTCAATGAATCTGTTCTCGTGTAGGTACTACAATCGAATTCTTCTATTACTTATTTCCCAGAATGAGAAACTTAAAACAAACCTTGTAGGGGCGGTTTCTATCCAAGGAATTGCAACCTTGCTTGTGGATTTCGAATGTGATTTTAATTGGTTGAAAATGGGCCTTTTTAAAATATTAGAAATATTATCTCTCTTCGAAGACTACGATATTATAAACTGTCCATCAATTCGAGTCAATTTCAATGAACCTGTTCTCGTATAGGTACTAGAATCGAATTCTTGTATTACTTATTTCCTAAAATGGGAAACTTAAAACTCCGCTTTTGTGAGGTGTTTCGCTGTAAAGAATTTCTTGATTTCGAATGTGAGTTTTAATAAGTTGAAAATGAGCCTTTGATTTTGGGTTCTTTTTACAATATTAGAAATATTATCATCGCAGAACTACAATATTATAAACTGTGTATCAATTGGTCTCAGTTTCAATCAATCTGTCCTCGTATAGGTACTAGTATCGAATTCTTGTATTACTTATTTCCCAGAATGAGAAACTTAAAACCACCCTTGTAGGGGGTGTTTCGATCTAAAGAATTGCAACTTTGCTTGTTCATTTTGAATGTAATTTTAGTAGATAGATAAGGGCACTTTTCGAAATATTAGAAATATATTACCTTCGAAGAATTACAACGTTATAAACTGTGTATCAATTAGTCTCAATTGCAATCAGTCTTGTATTACTTACTGTATTAATTCTTGTAATATTTATTTCTTAGAAACATAACCCTTTGTACTTGAATCAATTTTAATTCGAAAATCAAGACATTTCATTCAACCCATATGATTTTTATTCTATGTAATCTTTTCTACATTGTGCACATCGAATTGGACCTGTTTTCTCATACAACAGTTCAGGTTTTTACAATTTATAGAATACAGATGAATTCAGTAATATTCAAAGGGATTCAAAGGGTTAAAACTATTCTTACAGGGGCTGTTTCAATCCAATGAATTGCAATTTTGCTTATTGATTTCGAATGCGATTTTAATAGGTTGTAAATGGGCATTTTTCAAATACTAGAAATATATATATATATTACCTTCGCTATATATATGTATATAGTATATGTTAAATATATGATAAATTATAAGTTATGCTTCACATGTACAGTAAATATGGGTCAAATTGTATCTTGTTTGGTGTCATTTTGATCAGAGAAATGTTGCGAATATATATGGGTAAAATTTCATGAAAAATAAGTAAAAAATAAAGAAGTTTCAGTATTGCACTAGTATTGTCTCACCAGTACGCTATTTTTTGTTACGTCTCCGGCCGCGCGTTCCGTGTTTACACGCTGTCCTTTTCTACGTTCGGCACGGTCGACGAAGCCACAAAAAATAGTGTCCAGTTCCAATCTGTCACAACACAGAACCGAGAATGGACTTAGAATGGGGCCTAACTGTATATGTTCATGCGCATATTGTTATTCTGTCTTCTCGACATTGACTAATTAATAAATGTCGCGTACACCAGCAATATTAATTTGCATCTTTTGTCAAAATTAAGCGAATGGCGGAGGTTATAAAGGAACGTTGTGAGCGTGTGCCGAGGAAACAGTCGAATAAATTAGCGAATTCGACCACGTTCGAATCTTCTCCGGGGCGCATGATTGTGCCAGATTTCTCTCGCGCGATGCAAGGACCTCCTCGTCCTTCTCCTCTTCGCTGCGAATAGAAACGGAAACGAGAATCGATGAACCGGATGAGGGGCTCTGTTGCCAGGAAAGTTTCTTCTACAAGAGAAGAGGAATCGGGAGGTCAGGAGGCTGGGCTCAGGAATCGATGTCGGAAGCTAATGTCGCGATTTTCGGCGTTGAATCTCCGGGCTCTAACTTTCGGAGCTGATGCTCGAAAACTTCTCTGTATGCGACTTCGCTTCTTCATTTTTGTAGCTTGCGTCATGGACTTTGTTGTTTTAGTACATTCTCCGTGGTACGCTCTTTTCTAACCTGTCTACAACGTGCTGGAATATCTATGCTAATCGTTAGACTGCGGGTTTGTGTGCAAAATAAACATTTCCTGCAGCATTTACGAGGTACAGGAATCAAATAAAAATTTCCCGCGTTATTTACGAGCTACTGGAACCACATAAAATTTTGTCTTCTCCTCTAATCATTTTCATAAGCTGGCGATAATGCACCGATACTCTTATATCCCATTTATCTTTCCGTAAACAAATTTTTCCTGAATTATAACTATTGGGTTCTGTTGCATACGAAATGTCTAATTTTGGAATGCAACTCTTATAAAACGTTTCGATCAAGAAATGCTATTGCTACACTGCGGATGTTTATGCAACTTGAAATTCTTGTAGACGAATTTTATAAAACTCAAATCGAATATAATCTTATTTTCCGTGGTACAGTAAATCCTCTATAGATGCGACAATCTCTACACGATAGATGCGACCAAGAATATCCCCCCCAACTTAGTAATCTGATCTCGGCTCGGTATATCGGTGTGAACCACTACTAACGCGTCATCACAATGTGATAGCAAAATAAAATTTCTGTTATTATCACTTATTTTTTATGAAACTTTCACGTGGCGAATTTGTGGCATTTTTCTAATTAAAGAAAGACCAATCACGAAATAATTTCAACCGTACATATATATTTATTTTTACAACGGTGCATATCTCTTCTTTTATTTGTTGTTAACTGACGTTGCATTGCCTAAAAAGAGAATGTTGTGTAATGCTTGTGGCCGGAAAACTGTTTAGGTTACGACGAAGCAAATGAAACATTTCAGAAATGTTTACCGTGTATCAATGAAACTCATTAAAAATTTTTGGTAAGAAATCAAATTAAGTAAATCTTAAATAAATCTCAAGTAATTACTTAAAACAGTTAAAAAGCTACAAAAAGTCTGTTCCTGACGGATGCAAACGCTCCAATTCGATAGTTTTCCTTCGATGGAATTTAAAAAGACGGCGAACGTTTCGGACTTAAGGAAGGATAGCGTATAGAAACGAAAGAGACGCGGACAGTTGCACTTTACACGCGCTGTCCTTTTCTACGTTCGGCTCGGCCTTTGGAGATAAAAAAACAGCTACATACCCTGTACGGTAGATGCGACCAAATCTCCCGAGGCAGTCGCGTCTATAGAGGATGTACTGTAGCAGCCTTTTTAGATTTTAAATCAATTAAAATCGTACTACATTATATCGTATTTTATACCCCGGCATTTTTTGAAGATTTTCAGAAGCCATTATTGCATAAAGATCCGCAGTCTAGCTATTACAGTCTATAGTCTATATTATATAAAACTTTATTATATAAAACTTACATAAAACTTATTTATTATATATTATATTATATTGGTTTATTATATAAAACTTTGAGATACAAAGCTAATCCTCAACACTAAACGTACCATGACTGGTCAGATGACCGATTCTAGGTTTTTTTATTTCACGATTAATAAAATTATAAAAATGCCTTCGTAAGAAATTATTTAATGAATATTTTTATCACGGCACATGTTATAATAGAAACCGCGCATAGTCTAAATTAATTAATTCTTGTCATTTCTATACGCAACCACCTGCCTGTTATTTTTATAGCTCGGTAACGTTTAGTGATAATATTCTATGTTCAATTTTAATTTAGATGTATAATTTTACTTTTAATTAAAGTTTATTTTAACATCAACCAACACGACTGCAGCGGTTTCCTTCGTGTATGTCTGGAAAAATAACTTTTATGTGATTTTTGGTGAAAATGTGGTGAATAATTAACTTACTAGTAGTTGATGGTAAAAAAGAACTACAAAACCAAAATAATATCTTATTTTTACCGTGATACAATCAAGAAACTTGAAATTTGTAGACAGAATACATTGGGTATACAAAATTGCGTTTGTTTAATGTCACAGCTAAAAATCGGACATTTCATATGCAACAACCTAATAGATTATGAATTTTATGCATTTATCAGAAAAATGGATAATATCTTATGCATATAATATGTTTAATAGATCGAAAACAATATAATAGTATTAAATTCTTGCAACGTTTTTGCCGTTTAAAGTTACGTTTATTTATTGCTGTGATAAATGCATAAAATCCGCATTCTATATAAAGCAGCTTACAAAATAGAACAATACCAGAATCCAGTGCAGAAATTGTTGGAGCGTGTTTATTCTTGTTATAAAGTGTACGCGAAGAAATGAATTCTTACGGTTTTATCTGTCGTGCGCTCCTCGGAAGTTGCATAAAGGATCCTAGAAGAATATCTCACCAAATTTTGCTTTTCTCTTGAAACCGATGAAGGAAACATACAATTGAAGTTCAACGCTCCAGCAGGGGATACAATAAAATCGCGATATTTCTCCGCGACCTTCTACCCAGAATTTATCCAGTGACTACCCACTCCACTGCCGGCCAACGCTGAACAAAATCAAAGAACTTTCGATAGAAATGAATTAGAGCGATGAAAGTGTTTTTAAATTAAAGCTTAAACTTTGCAAAATATGGGAAAAATAGTGAGATTATGGGACAAAGTTTTTTAACCTTGAAAAAATTCGTTAGACTTTCAAAACTTCAAGGCAATTTTGATTTTTTCAATACCACGCGAGGAAATTTTTTTTTTAACATGCTATACATCATTTCCCGTAGATTTTTTCACGCTGATTTCAAATCTGGTCTGAAAATTTGCCTACGAACTCAGGATTTTGCAAAAAATTGATTTTTGTGAACGAGACTAATGTAATCATTTTTTCGTTGAAACGATTTGATAACCCACTTGTTTGAAGGTATATTGTATTCTCATATACGAAACACCATAAAAATAAATGTAACGAAGTGTTTGAACGTTTACTTGACGTACTCTCCCGATAAATAGTATGTGGACATCACGTTTAATTTTTTATGCGGTCTAGTTTACACAGTACTAGAGAATATATATTTTAATAATAATTGTGTGAGTTTCGTATTTCGAAATTTTCTTTTTTCAACCCTTAAGTCGTTAACCGGGTACGATAAATAAAACAATTATTTTTACGTCTACGATATATACACTCCCGCTCAAAATTATGTGAACGACACGTTTAAAATTTTTTATGCGGTCTAGTTTATACAGTTAATAATAAATTCATTTGATATCTCATCAATAATAATAATTATTGTCTTGAGAAAACAGCAAACCACGCTAATGGATCATCGTAGATTGAAACAGTATTAGCCCTGCCGAAGAAACTTTTATTTATTCAACAGATTGTAATAATTAAATTGTACAATTTGGTACTATTTATTCAAATAAATTATACTTGCAACAAAATGTCCACATATTTTTGAGCGGGAGTATACATCACTTGACGAACGATCACTTAACTTATCGCTGGGATTGTCGCGGGCACTCCTTGTAGGCTGTGAGTGACTACAATGTAATTTAAATTAGATTTCTATCGTCCATAATTACATTTTCATTTACACTGGAAGCAAGGTAAGTATTTAATCTTTTTAACTTACTTCTCATCAACGAATTTTTCAACTTTCCGCGATGAAAATAAGAATATTAGGTATCGCCAGAAGTTGAAAAATTCGTTAATGATGAAGTAAGTTAAAAAGATTAAATACTTACCTTACATCCGGTGTAAATGAACATATAATTGTGGACAATAGATATCTAATTTAAATTACATTGTAGTCACACACAGCCTCCAAGGAGTGCCAACGACAATCGCAGCGATGCGTCAAGTGATATACATCGAGTAAACGTTCAAATACTTGGTTATATTTCTTTGTATATCTTAATCAGAAAAATGTCAGAAATAAGTTGGTGAAAGTCCCATAAAAAAATAATGAAAAATAAAGAAGTTTTCGCGTGATCCGTATTTACATGCTGTCCTTTTCCTACGTTCGGCTTCGTTTGTACTATCGCGTCGGGGCGGTAGACGCATTGATATAAAGATAATGTTCCTACACGATATTACTGTGGTAGAATTCAAAGTTGGCGATCACACCGAGACATTGGCACGCCGCGTCGTTCGATTTCGTTTGCGAGTGATTCGGAAGCCGGTTGCACCCGAGGTGCAGCTCGTTCCGATGCACTCATCGCGGCGAGGAGGCAACGTCGCGATAACAATTGGTTGGCTGCACGAGACGCACTCGCACGTTGCACCGCGTCGCAATAATTCCGGCTGCAGCCCGTGTAGCCTCGTCGCCGTGCAGCCTGCTGTGACAATTTCGCGTTTTTGCACGTCAAGACGTTCGACGTGATCCGCTCTCGGCACAGCGACGAGCCGAGCGGAGCCGAGCAGAGCCGCGCCGGATAATTGCATCCGCTGCCGCGGAATCGAGAGCGTGCACCGGTGTGCATCGATTCTGCAACGGTGTGCTCGAAGGATCACCGCGCTGAAATTATTAAACGCAAAACTTCGCCCCTTCCACATCCGTTGGTTTTTTTTTTCCCCCCCCCACCGAACACGTTTTTCGTTCACCGAAACGATGTTACGTCTTGCTTCAATGAAATCCGTCGGAAAATTCATCCGCGAAACCGTGGATCAGCCGCGTCGGTCTTTGATCGCCGCGTGATGGGCTGACCTAGTTTGTTAATTGCTCGAACGCCGGGACGAATTAGATCACTGGTAATTATTAGCCGGCGCAAATTTATGGAAATTCACGCTTTTAAAACGAACCGTCCACGAAAACGAAACCAATCTCGATTTTATGCGGGAATTGTACACGTGAGGGACGAAAGGGGTTAACGTTCAAGTCATTACTGCGGCATCATGCTTCGATCGTACTTTATTTTATTATTATTCCTAATTTAGCATGCAATAATAATATGTGTAAGCATTTTACGAAAGAATCATGTGTTCAGAATATAAGAAAAAATTGGTGGCCCTCGAAACCTAATACGACATAAGAAAATATTAAAAAATGAAATCGTTAACATTTTGTACGTGTTACTGCGGATGAAAGAGAGAATTCAAACAGACAGAGAAACAAACTATCTTGTCTTTAATTATATCTTTCTATAGATCGTGTTTGTTGTTAATAAAATTGTTAATGTCTTCGGCGCAAGGGTTCGATCATTTGTTACCGCATTATTTGTTGCAGTAACAAAAGATCGAACCCTTGCGCCGCGAAAGCATTAACAATTTTATTATCTTATCTTTAGTTTGAAACTGTTTTAAATTAAGAACATTGTGAAGTTTACAACATTTCACATTTGCATTTACAATGTAAATTCCTCTGTCTTTCCCAATTCTTCTTCCTTGTTATTTCTTAGAATCTCCATTCTTTTTTGGTTTTTCTTAAGTTTTCAGTTCTCGAGTAGATCTTTTCGTACACTGCGCTTTACTTTGTTTTTTTATTTTCGTTACCGTTTTTCTTTAAATTACTTTTCTATTTAATTTTTGCCATAGCTTCTTATTTTATCTATAATACATTTTATTTAGAATCGTATGCTACCTATACTTATTAAAACGTTAGGCTGAAGTGAACCTGGTTTCTGGTCGTAGTTGCAATTCACACCGCAGTATTAGGGACGTTCCTAGTGATTTTTGTGCCGCAGTAATGAGCTCTTCCTTTTTGAGGACTTAATTTTTTTTATTAAAAAAGCAACAGAAGTTTCTTCTTATATTTTTATTGTATCGAAGTACAAATAATAAAACTTTCTCTTATGCGATTTAAAGCAATGTAAAGGATGTACAATTATGTGAACAACAGGGGTGATCGAGATGGAAGAAAAAAGGTCTAATTTTTACCTTTTGTAAAGAATGTTTTTCCAAATGTTAAGATCATAAAAATATGAGAATGATTGACAATTTTGTTTGCCTCTCTAACGAGAATACAGTCTCATTGAATTGTACAAATTTTTATTTTATACAAAATATCGCAGTAAAACGTACACCCGTAGTAATAGGTACATTATTCCAAGTTATCTATTTTATAATTTATTTTTAAACTATTTCGTCTGCTGTAAATGTATAAAAATCGGCGAATTAGCGATTGTAAGAATTGTATGCAGATAAGATTGCACTTTAAACTACGTTGGCCTTTTAAATTCAATTTCCTATTTTCTGTTCGTCTACGTTCAAAAATACAAGGATTTTTTACTAACTTTCGTTACTGTTTCTTTATTGTTACATATTCTATCGATTTTTTCGAAATCGTTTAATATTAATATAATTTAACGTAAATGTACCTATATTCTTATGGCTGTTTCTTTATTGTTACACATTTCTTCGATTTTTACAAGATCGTTTAATATAAATATAATATAGCATAAATGCACCTACATTCTTATGGCTGTTTCTTTATTGCTACACATTTATTCGATTTCTTTCAAAATCGTATAATATAAATTTAATTTAGCGTAAATGCACCTACATTCTTATGGCTGTTTCTTTATTGTTACACATTTATTCGATTTCTTTCAAAATTGTTTAATATAAATTTAATTTAGCGTTGATGTACCTACATTCTTATGGACATAAAACATGTATTAAATAAACTCCCTGTAAATGCACTTAAATTCTTAAATGAAACATAGAACAGAAATTCGAATAGAATTTTTTTAAATAAACTGCATCGAATTGGAGTGAAATAGAAATTTATTTTCCTTCTTGATATGTTCGATAGGTTATTCTAGTGTATTTAAATCGCGTCCATTTTTGTCACAATTCTCTTAATAATTTCCATGAAGAACGAAACTTGTAGTGTTTCTTAACTTTCCACTTACCTAAAACATAGAACAGAAATTCGAATAGAATTTATTTGAATGAACTGTAACGAACTAAAGTGAAATAGAAATTTATTTCCTTTCTTGATATGTTCGATAAGTTCTTCTAGTGTATTTAAATCGCGTCCATCTCTGTCACAATTCTCTTAACAATTTCCATGAAGAACGAAAGTTGTAGTGTTTCTTAACTTTCCACGTACCTAAAACATAGAACAGCAATTCGAATAGAATTTATTTGAATGAACTGTAACGAACTAAAGTGAAATAGAAATTTATTTCCTTTCTTGATATGTTCGATAAGTTCTTCTAGTGTATTTAAATCGCGTCCATCTCTGTCACAATTCTCTTAACAATTTCCATGAAGAACGAAAGTTGTAGTGTTTCTTAACTTTCCACTTACCTAAAACATAGAACAGAAATACGAATAGAATTTTTTTGAATGGACTGTAACGAATTGGAGTGAAATAGAAATTTATTTTCTTTCTTGATATGTTCGATAGGTTGTTCTAGTGTATTTAAATCGCGTTCATTTCTGTCACAATTCTCTTAATAATTTCCATGGAGAACGAAACTTGTAGTGTTTCTTAACTTTCCACTTACGTGGGACATTGTTACCTGAAAAATTGATGAAATCATGAAAAGCTCGTGTCCAGCGGAGATGGCCCACTTACCCGGCGTTCGGAAATTTGATTCAGACCGTCAAACGCAGCCTGAATAATGAATTGCTCGCGAAAACTGTTCTTCGTCGTTTCTGTCGTCGTCGGCGGACAAGGGAAAAAGTAAAGAGCGTTGTGTTCAGTCGGAGAGCCACGTTGGTCGGATCGGCGTGTTAAATAATAAAATAAGTCGCAGTGCGGAGGGTCGATACACGTACGACGCATTGAAATGCAGTTATTATCCGCAATTAGACCGGACATGGCGATACGATTCTTGACGCGCTCGGACAATTGCTCGGAAAATTGCATAAACAATGGTTACGTAAAAATACCGCGGAACTGTGCCGATGCAGAACACCACGCAGCGGTCCCAAATGAGCATTTACCTGTCCAACGTTTACCAGAATCAACCAGAATCAGCTTTTCGAACGTGTAGAAGGGATTCGCCATTAGAAGTGCACCAATGTTTGTTAGATAACAGTTTTTTTAACGGATCCTCCAACGAGAACAACAATTGCAACAACAGAACCAAGTCGAAGTAAATTGAATTTTTTTATTTTTATCACTTCAAATAATTTGAAATTCCTCAATTTTCAAAACATGCCTACAAAGTGCACATGTATCACATTTTAAAAAATATTATCATTTAAAATTTTTTTGGAAGGTTCTCAGCTTAAAACAATTGCAAAATAAATACTGAAAAAAACATTTTGAACAAATGACAACATTTTTAGTAGATACACTTATCTCTTCACTATCAGATCCTGAAAGCTCATTTTTATCGATTTGTTAGTTCTAGTTTTATGATTTATTGAAAAAAGAGTGACACATTTTTTTATCGTCTTGACTATGAATATTAAAAAGTGAAATTTATAGAATTGAGATGAATTTAACAATTACAATGTACAATTTGTCCAATCGTATTGATTTTGAATATTAAAAAGTGAAATTTATAGAATTGTGTTGAATTTAAAAATTAAACTATGCAATTTGTGGAATCGTATCGAATTTGAATATTCAAAAGTGAAATTTATAGAATTGTGTTAAATTTAACAATTGCAATGTACAATTTGTACAATCGTATTGAATTTGAATATTAAAAAGTGAAATTTATAGAATTGAGATGAATTTAACAATTACAATGTACAATTTGTGCAATCGTATTAAATTTGAATATTAAAAGGTGAAACTTATAGAACTGTGTTGAATTTAACAATTACAATGTACAATATGTACACTCGTATTGAATTCGAATATTAAAACGTGACATTTATAGAATTGCGTTAAATTTAACAATTGCAATGTACAATTTGCGCAATCGTATTGATTTTGAATATTAAAAAGTGAAATTTATATAATTGTGTTGAATTTAAAAATTAAACTATGCAATTTGTGGAATCGTATTGAATTTAAATATTCAAAAGTGAAATTTATAGAATTGTGTTAGATTTAATAATTACAATGTACAATTTGCGCAATCGTATTGAATTTGAATATTGAAAAGTGAAATTTATAGAATTGTGTTAGATTTAACAATTACAATGTACAATTTGCGCAATCGTATTGAATTTGAATATTAAAAAGTGAAAATAGAATTGTGTTGAATTGAAAAATTGAATGTGCAATTTTTGGAATCGTATTGAATTTGGATATTAAAAAGTGGAATTCATAGAATTGTGTTGAGTTTAACAATTACAATGTACAATTTGTACACTCGTATTGAATTCGAATATTGATACGTGAAACTTATAGAATTGTGTTAAATTTAACAATTGCAATGTGCAATTTGTGCAATCGTATTGATTTTGAATATTAAAAAGTGAAATTTATAGAATTGTGTTGAATTTAAAAATTAAACTCTGCAATTTGTGGAATCGTATTGAATTTGAATATTGAAAAGTGAAATTTATATAATTGTGTTAGATTTAACAATTACAATGTACAATTTGCGCAATCGTATTGAATTTGAATATTAAAAAGTGAAAATAGAATTGTGTTGAATTGAAAAATTGAATGTGCAATTTTTGGAAACGTATTGAATTTGGATATTAAAAAGTGGAATTTATAGAATTGCGTTGAGTTTAACAATTACAATGTACGATTTGTACAATCGTATTGAATTCGTATATTAATGAAATTACAATTGTAACATTTCGAAAAATCCTTTGGTATTCGTTCACAGGTCACTGAAGACTACAACATACATCTTTAAATTTGAATGAAATCCGAAATGGTACTCCAAAAGTGTACGACTTTAATTTTCACCAAGTTGACTATCAATTCAAAATTCAATCGGTCAACTAACATTAACGAAAGACGAAATGAAAAGTGATTGGAAAGTATATAAGAAGGAACTATGCAGCTATTTTCCTTTGCATTGATTTTGTCCAGCGTGTTTCCACGAATAAATAAATTTTTAAAGTGTTAGAACGACGACATTGCACAGCGGCGAGAACGTCCCGTTGCATCGATGCAGCGATGCACCACGAACACGAGCGTCGCTGGTTCCACCGTGGAAAAACCGGTCGAATAGAATTCCAGATGGGTCCATCGACGGTCAACGGTTTCCGAAAATCCCGGCGAAATAACGGGCCACGTGCCTCGATGGAATATTCGGTGACTCTATGGTCGATACGTGCCCGATATCGATAACCCACTCGAAGTGAACGCTGCGAGATCGTGTACAATCGAAAATCAACTCTCCACCGGTTAGATGAAGTCTCGGCAAGTCTACGAAATCGATTGTATCAAAAATAAATAACATTTTTGCGGTGCTACTTGTTTTAATTCGAGGCTGACGGAAATCGGATAATTTTGCTTCGTGAAAGAAATAGATACATAGTTGGAAATTCACTTTGGTGGTCGAGGGTTGGAAATGATGCTCAGGATTAAAGCGGAGCTGTGATCTAGATTGCAGGAAATTGAAATTTGTAGAACTGTATTCAAAGTGGAAATTAAAAGCTCGAATTTGAAAGATTGTATCGAATTTAATAATTAGTATGTACAATTTCTGGAATCGTATTGAATTTGAATATTAAAAAGCGAAATTTATAGAATTGTGTTGTGAATTGTTATGTGAATTTGTGGAATCGTAATGAATTTGAATATTAAAAGGGAAATTTATAGAATTGTGTGAATTAACGATTAGACTGTGAAATTCTCGGAACCGTATTAAATTGGTACATTAAAAAGCGAAATTGATAGAATCGTGTTGAATCTAGAAATTTAATAGAGTAATTTGTGCAATCGTATTGAATTCAAGAAATAAAACGTGAAACCTACAGAAGTGTGTTAAATTATAAAATCGAAAGTTCAGTTTGTAGAACCGTGTAGAATTTAAAAACTTCAATCGAGGAGTTCAATTGACGTAGTCCTATGGAATTTGCATATCAGAAAGTGAAATTGATCGAATTGTATTAAATTTAAAAGTTAGAGGGAGGAATTTGTGGAATCGTGTTGGATTTGAATATTGAAAAGTGAAATTTGTAGAACTGTATTAAAGTTGGCAATTGAAAAGTGAAGTTTATAGAATTTCATTCAGTTAACAAAATGGAGAAGTTGTAATTCTCGTGGAATCGGTTAGTAATTCTCTGATTTTTGGATAATTTGTTCAAGTAAAAATGAATGGCTTTCATGGCCAGATTTATGAATCATTTTTATTTCTAACGAAGGAACTTTTCAAGTATAAATCGACCAGGTGACTGAATCGGAAATGCCATTGGTCCTTTCCTCGATCGACTAATTAAAAAGTGTCGAACTGCTCGCACTGATTTTTTAATACTTCCAGTAACAAGCTCAGGGAACTTTCGCTCCAATAATTACCTTACACTTTCACGGATGAACCGGAGAAGCTTAGGCTCGACAAAGCCTGCCGAAGTTACTTCAAAGTCAATATTTGTGACAGAGAAGATGGCACGAAGGTGAAGGAATAATTGTGGTTTATAATCGAACTGTAATTGACTTTATCACCGTGGCACAGTGGTCCGGCCGACCGAACGAAGAGCATTCTTTTACCTTGGAAATGCATAAGTACCTCAAATTTACAATTACATTTCGTCATTTATTAAATAAGTAATTCTCAATTAATTCCTTGACATGGAATATCTTTCAAATTCCAACTAGTTCCCCTTAATTCAAATTGGAGTATTTTACGGTTTCCGTCGTTGTCCTTCATCAGGAATTATTATAAATTTCAGTATGCGTATAACTAACATAGATCTACGAAACATGTATTTGAAATTTTCATTGAGGACCCAAATAAAAAAATTAAAAAAAATGTCTTTCATATTTGCATGTAACCTTGTAAATTGTAATTTTTGGATAATCTTTTTTGCATATCATTTTGTAAACCAATTCTTCGAATTGATTATAAAAAATCAGGTCGTTTGGTACAATTAGAAAAAAGTTATTCTATTATATAAATTTTAAAATACTTTGTACACTGTATATTTAACAAAATAATGGGAAAATGAAAAGAATCGATCGTCGATGCCTAATAGATATGATAACGAAGATACCAATAAAATTTTAATGTATTGGGTTGGCACGAAAGTAATTTCGATATTTTAAGGTGAAATAGAGCCCAATTTTTTGATTCAAGCAACGAACTTCAACGAATAAGATATTTTCCCTTTTGTTCGATGATCTTTTGCAAAATAGAATAAATAAGAAAATATTTTATTCATTAAAGTTCATCTTTTGAATAAAGCAATTCGATTTTATTTTACCTCGAGGTACCAAAATTACTTTCTCGCCAACCCAATAATTGCTAAGGTACATATCTCGTACACCGTTTCGATAAACGCGTTTAAAGTTTACGAACGTAACCTTTCTATCAAAAACAAATTTTCGATTTTGTCAAAATATTACTGTGTCCTAACCCCGTTGAATAATCTTTCTCAATTTCGATGTGACAAATTTCTCAATAATATCTGAACAAATGCACTTCGGTAATTTCGATGCACAATTTGCTTGTGTGTCGCTGTACGTTGTAGATTTAAAACGATGGTTGTCCCAAGGACTCACGCCGAAAATCAACACGCAGGGGTGACCGTGGAGAGGGGATGAACGTGTGCATGATCCTACCTGGATGATCTACCGTTACCTAAGTAATGCGATCCAAGGACGACTCAGTTGTTTCGCGAACGTTGACCGGCACGTGTCGTGGATCCTTCGAGTGCGTTGCTATAATGTAGTGTCGAGTGAAATGGTTCTGTGAAAGTCCTTGTTCCCTCGAACAGCGATGACTGTGTTTTACATTTCCGACGAGGCGTAAGTGTTTGCCGATGATGTTCGAACATAATTAATAGCCAACGGAGTTTATGAATTTATGTCAAAAATGGGTAGGTGTAATTTGAAATATTAAACACAGACGAATCGAAAAATACCTTTATATTATTTTCAACTTAACGAACATATATAAGAGGGAAAATGAATTTCTATAATGCTCCGGTTTATTGCGATTCGGATGAAAAATTCGAACTCCATTGAAGTCGCTGCAAAAATCTCACCGCTCGAGCAACTCTGTTTCCACATTGGTGATGCATTGTTTGCGAAGGATTGGAGAATAGTTGAATCTTCCGTTGCATTGCTGCGTGCAGGAAGGATTTATATCGGTCGACAATTAAGACTGAACGATCCTCTAAACATCGGCGTCTCGAACCACCCAAAATCCTGCCGACTTGCCTGGATTTCCATCCCTAAAATCACGCATCACTCCCGAACTGAATCAGACGCCATGGTCACGGGTTAAGAACCATTTTCGGCGCGACTCGTTCCGAGAGAGAGAGAGAGAGAGAGAGAGAGAGAGAGAGGGACACACAGAGGAGAGAGTATCGATCCCGATGCGGCCTCCAATTTCACAGCGAAACCAAACGGAGATATACCGTGTGTGCGGCGTGTACGGCATAGGGAACGATTCGCCTCTCTCGTAGCTCGGGGTGGACGTGCTCAAAACGCCGTTTAGAAGCCTTAAAGCCCCCCGTTCCCCTTGCGAGGAGAGAGAGAAAGAGAGAGAGAGAGAGAGAATGAGCGAGGGGGGGAAAGTGAGAGAGCCGCACCCCGGATCGAGTTTGTCGAACGTCGGTTGTTTTCGTTCGCGCGTTGCACGCTGAAAACCCTCGGTCACGCACATACATACACCTCTGTTCGGTTGCTCTCCGGGATCCTGGGGGTGAGAGAGACACACCAGTATGTTGCAGTGAGAAAGAGAGACGCGTCGGCTTGACGTAGACAGCGAAAGAGAGAGAGAGAGAGAGAGAGAGAGAGAGAGAGAGAGAGAGAGAGAGGGAGAGAGAGGGGTTGGGTGACCCCCTCCTCCAGGGTGGGAGGAAAGGGAACAGGAACCTGGGAACGAGAGCGGGAAAGAGAGAAACGGTGGAACGAGGTTCGAGGACGATCTACGTGTCCCGACCGGCGGCAGGACCCTCATCGCGGTCGTCAGCAACCGGGGGAGGTTGGGACACGGGTTGGGGTTTGGGGTTGGGGTTGGGGGGCCACGACAATGCCCCACCCCGGTTTCTGGTATCGATCTGTCGCAACGAAAGTCGAGATACCGGCCTGAAAGTATCAGCTGGACGGATAAGCCTGAATTATATTCCCTCTGCCTCTATCTTCCTCTCTCAAGAGAGCACGCTGTCTCTGTCTTTACCGTTCTCTGTCGTTCTCTGTCGTTCTCTAGCGCCTTCCTCGTTGCACGCTCTCTCGCTCTTGCTCTCTGTTGGTCTGTCCTTCTTTGTTGATTTTTTCCCTTAATCTCTCTCTCTCTCTCTCTCTTTCTCGCTCGGTTTCGATGTGCTCCTCTGTCCCGGTTCGCCTCGTCGTGCGTGATTCCAGTGCGCAAGGAAACGCGACGCTCGAAACCGCCGTCCACAGCGAACCCGATCGACGATCGTGCAACGACAAGCACTGGATCGGTTTCCAAAGGCCCCCGACTCTCTGCAGCACACACTCCGGCTGCTGCGATTTCTCTCTCCTCGACAAATGGTAATTTCGCCCTTTTGTTTTTCGTTTGTTAGCGAGACCGACGGCCGCGGAGTTCTCGCCGCTCGAATTTTTCGTTCGGCTGAATTCAGATTGAAAACTGATTGTTCGGGTAACGCTGGGACGCGTGTCCGACTGTAATACCCAGGAATACACCAGCTGCGATCGTTATTTTTCTTACGCGGTAGTCTCGTTCGTGATTCAAACGCATTTTCCTTCTTACGGGGTAAGGACACCCATGTAAATTTCAGATCTTGGAGTATTTATCAGTGATGCCTACCTCTGTGCAGAAAACAAGTTTCTCTTGTGGTAACACTGTTAAACATACACATGTATCAGCCTAACGCTTCAGTTTTGCTGTGACTCCACGTGTTTTTTATTTATGTCGTTATTGCTGTTAAGGGGGAACGCTACAAGGGTAACGCTAACTAGAAAGGAACTAGAATCTAACTAGATTTTGGGTCGAAACATGGGTTTGCGATCTTAGATTGTTTGTCCTTATTTCAGCGAATTTTCAGCTGAAGGAAATAAAGAGGAAGGTTATAGCTACTGCGCTCGACCGATTTTTTAACGGGATTATGCCTATATCTGATAATATAAGTGTCCTTGCTACCCTTTCTTTTCAGAGTATTTATCAGTGTTACCAACCTCTGTGCAGAAAAAAAGATTTTTGCGTGGTAACACTGATAAACGTACATATGTGTCAGCCTAACGCTTCAGTTTTGCTACGATTACATGTTTTTTTCTTTTGATTATTAATATCTTCAATATTATTAATGGATCCGAGTGGATTCAAGCCTTTCATATGTTTGTTGCTATGATTCCACGTTGACAGTCCTGAGTAGGCGCCACCTCGCCTAACTAGCTGAACTAAAATTGGCTCTAGACTTGCTCCGCAGCAGAGAGGACCTCTGTCTTGAATGCAATCACGATCTTAGATTGTTTGTCCTTATTTCAGCGAATTTTCGGCTGGGTGAGGGCTCAATCTAAAGAGGAAGGTTATAGGTACAGCGCTGGACCGCATTATGGCAGTGAAAAAATCTTTTAGAGACAAAAAGATACATTGAATTCTGCGAATATTTTTCTCGATTTTTTTCTCTACTTCGGACACTTATATTATTAGATATAGACATAATCCCGTTAAAAAGTCGGTCGAGCGCAGTAGCTATAACCTTCCTCTTTAGAATGAGCCCTCACCCAGCCAAAAATTCGCAGAAATAAGGACAAATAATCCAAGACCGCAAACCCATGTTTCGATCCAAAATCTAGTTAGATTCTAGTTCCTGTCTAGTTATATCACGAGGGTAGCGTTCCCCCTTAATGGATCCGAGTGGATTCAAGCCCTTTATATTTTTGTTGCTATGATTCTTCTTTAGCTGAACTAAAATGGGCTCTAGACTGGCTCTGTAACAGCGTGGACTTCTGTCTTCGTGAACGTAACATGGAGTAATCTCTGCTACGTGAATGTAATCACGAGAATCGATTTCTTAACCTTAGACGAGCACATTTTGAGCTGCACAAAGGTTTATTTGGTAGAGGAAGGTTAAATGCACCGCGCTCAACTCATGATTTAATCAGAAAAGTCTTGTAGAGACTGGAAAATACATTGGAATATGCGGGTGTTTTCTCGATGTTTTCCCTGCTTTGGACACTCATATTATTAGATATATAAGTAAACTCGTTAAATCATGAGTTCAACGCGGTGCAGTTAACCTTCCTCTTTAGAATGAGCCATCACCCAGCCCAAAATTTGCTCTAATAAGAACAAAAAATCGATTCCCGCAAACCCATTTTCGACCTAAAGTCTAGTTAGATTCTAGTTCCTATGTGACAGTACACTCGCACACCGCTAGACCACCTATACGTACGTAAGGATTGCAAGGGTCCGGGATTCCACTCCTGATTTCTCGATAACGCAAAGACGGGGTTTCTTAGTAGACAAAATCGCTAGATGAAAGATCAATCTAGGGGGCTATTTGCCTAAAAATTCCTACTTTTACGTTTACGACGCGTAATTCTCATTATTCCGCAGCATATCGGCAGCCACGATAGGCGGCAGCACCGTCGCCTGTCCATTGCTTCTCGCAGCTCCGTGACATGCTACCGAGTAATGAAAATTACGCGTCGTAAACGTAAAAGTAGGACTTTTCAAGCAAATACACCTCTAGATCGATGTTTCATCTAGCAATTTTGACTACTAAGAAACCCCGTCGTTGCATTATTGAGAAATCAGGAGTGGAATCTAGCGGTGTGCGAGTGTACTGTGGTGACTGTGTGCAGTCACGCGCGAGTGTCGTCTGTCTAGGAGACGCAGTCCTTAATCGTTGCGTTGGATTCTAGGTTTTGATGGGCTCGTGATTTTTCGGACGAGTAGAATGCAGGTCGTTTTAAATCTCGTAGTGCCAGATACCGTCCGTAGTTGTATCAGTATCATTGAACTGGGTATAGTTGTGTCGATATCATTGAACCGAGTCTAGTTGTGTCAATATCAATGTCGCTGAACTCGGTATAGTTGTATCGATATCAACGTCATCGAACTCGGTATAATGTACACAGTGGTACGTACATAAAAACCCAGGGGATTAAACGAAGACACTTAAGCAAATGGACGACGATACCATACAATACGGTAAGAATTGAATTTTTGAACCGCGATCGTACTCACCGGCCGAATAAAAATGGGTTTAAACGCTGACCGAAAAAAGAGAAGGCAGAATTGGAAACGGTCAAAGCAGAAAGATCAGAGTTGTTCGTCACAGCCCCGGGGACAGTTAAGGGTCGGCGTTTCATTATTTGTGAGCAACACGGTCCCGTGGATTTGATTTTTGTTGCACGAGAATGAAAGGGAGAGCTTGTAGATTCGCGGATCGAGATGAATGACAAATTGAAGCTGCTGCATGCACTTTTACAGGTCTGTGCGAGTCGCGTGAACCGAATGGGCTCTGGCTATTGGAAATCTGCGTAAAAGTTTGCGTACGGGCGTGAACGTTCGTTTTTCGGCGGGTATATTGTTTGGGAGAAAGCACGCACAGTATATGTATATGTATATGTATATGTATACATAGAACACAGAGGGGTGTACACGTTCCGTGTTCCGCGAATTAGATCGGTTATACAAACGTCGATTACGCGTTTCGAGATGCGTATTGACTGAATATACAAGAGTCAATCACTCTGAACTATAAACAAACATTTTAAAAACGCGACTGCGACACCGTTCTTTCCTTCTTTGTTGCGGAACGCTGTTATCGGCATGCGGTTTTCGTGATCCGATCTCTTAGGACGGCTACTTTCTTACGATAACTATTCTCTTACAGTAACTATTCTTTTGGGATAACCACTCTCTTAGAGTAACTATTTTCTTAGGTTACCTGCTCTCTTAGAGTTCTATTTCCTTAGGATACCTACTCTCCTAGAGTAAATATTCTCTTAGAGTATCTGTTCTCTTAGGGTACCTAACTTTTTAGAGTATCTATTCTCTTAGGAGACCTAATCTCTTAGAGTATTCTCTTAGGATGTCTACTCTCTTCAAGTAACTATTCCCTTAGAATAACTATTCTCTTGGGATACCTACTCTCTTGGGAAACCTGCTCTCTTAGGGTACAAAATTGTGGGCCCTGAAAGGGGCAGACCCGTTTTTCAGGATTGCAAGGGTGCGGGATGCGCCTTCTTATTTCTCAATAATGCAAAGAGGGGTCTTTCAGTAGTCAAAAGCGCTAGATAAAACATCAATCTAGGCCGCGATGGCCCTCGAAAGTCCTATTTCTACGTTTACGAGGCGTAATTTGCATTATTCTGAAGCATAAAGCTGCGCATGTAGCTATTTTCATAAAGCTGCGGCAGCTACATGCTGCCGAATAATGCAAATTACACCTCGTAAACGTAAAAATAGGACTTCTAGCGTTTTTCGCTACGGAAAACCCCAATCGTATGCATTATCAAGAAATGAGAAGGCGCATCCCGCTCCATTGCAATCCTGGAAACGAGTCTACCCCTTAAAGGGCGTATAAAGTAAAGTTGCACTGTGCCCTCGCGTATGAAACTCGGTGTCTCGATGTTTTCACGTGGCGTAGAATAAATGGATTCCACTAGTTCAGTTATAACGATTCATCTTCGCACTCGTATGCGACCAGAATCTGTACGTCCCCTCGCACCGACTTACGGAACAAGAAGAAGGCAGAATCGTGCGTTCTGCAGAAGCTCGACTTGAACATTCGAAAATCGCATAAAAACCAATAAAACTATTGTGCACTTAGGATACCGAATTTCGCGGAAACAAATATTATCGGGATATCAAATATTCACTTAACACGTTAATCGCCACGCCGCACAGTGTCACGAAAACCCTGTTTTTTTTGGACAAAATTCAATAACTTTTGTTCTGTTTATGATAGAGACATGAAACAAAGTGGGTTTTTTTTATTTATATTGAAAGCAATCTCAACGTGATATTATTATAAATATAGTAATTTATTTAAACATTGTAAAACGATATTTAGAAACAAAATTTTGTTTCATTCCTGGTTTTCGGTAGATGAATTTTCAGTTCAGTTCTTCCGAAACTGAAACTTCGTGTTAAACTCTTATAACATTCGCCTTTGGTCTAAACATTTAGTCATACTTAATCAAAACTTACGAGTACGTAGTATTTACAATTTTTAAGTATCATTATTAATATATAAGTATACTATTAATATATAAATATGATAGAAATTATTGATGTATAGAAAAGCAACTTTTTCCTTGAAATTATTCAATTACAATTACATTATGGTACAGTCACAGCTGCAGTTGCATTACTCGTCTTCAGAATCTGAATCTTGGCTTGACTCCAAAAGTGAACGAAGTGCACCGACATCAATTGCATCATTTTCTGTCAATCTTTCCGGTGATTCCTGTAGAATATACTTTTCTATTCCTACAATGTTCTTATTTCTATTATTTGATGTAAATTCTCTAGAGCTTGATATCAATGGATCGGATGTTTAAGGAAGTCAGGACTCGAAAATTACTTTATTGCCGACTTCGAATTCAATAGCATCGATCTATCATAACTTGACCTGCTATCAGAATTCGTAAATACCCATTTAGTAGTAGAATCAAATATTTCTACAAGTGGATATCCGCGTATTCGGCTGCTGACCAGTTCTTGCTCCATATTTTGTTAAATAACTCTGTTTTTAGACGTTGAACACGTTTTTCTAGGCGTCGCACAGTTATTTGGTCTGAAAAAGTGGAAAAAATTATTGTAGCGTTATTCATAGGCTCAAAGTTATAATATTATATATCGTTGTGGATTCGTCTCGAGATCAGCTACAATATTATGAAATCGAAAATATATTTTAGCATTTAAAAAATCAAATTCACCTCAATTATTTCGAAAAAAAAATTTTTTTTCCAACTTTCATATATTGAAGTTTGTAGACGTCTAAATGCTGTTCCTCTTTTGTTTGAAACCTTTTTTTGGCAGATTATCAAAAACGGTGTTATTCGCACCGAAAAGCTGAAAAGAATTATTTTTGCACATAAATTATATCGAAACGATGTAAATTATTATTTTATGCAGAATATGCGAATCACGAAACTTTTTAGTAAATAAACATATATTTGAAGAACATTTTTAAATTATTACCATTAACTTTCATCAGAAAATACATCAGAAATGTCTTCCTCGGATAATGTTTCTTCTTCGTTTGATTCTGCTGATGTAGTTTCATCGGTAGGTTGAATAGGCAGAAGCATTTTCGTACATTCTTTAGAAAATGGTATCTACTTTCGTTTTTGCGATCTTATACTTGATAAGAGGGGATCAGAACTCGATAAAAGTCTATTTATTACATCTCGGTTGCAAGCTACTCGAGAAAACTTTCTTGAGTAACTTTTCCTACAGCAACGAAAATATTTGTTATTCGCCTCTGCTGCTTCTTCCGAAAGCTGTCCAATAGGCAAAATAGCGTCGTCGATCGCTGCTGCGCCGTGCATTAATATTTTGTGAATTGTGGGACTCATGGGGTACCATGGATATAATTTGACATAGATTTCTGCTGTATTTCTGGCATATACCGCAAACTTCTCAGAATCTATTTCGTCACCACTCGATATCGCTTCTAATATTATTTTAAATTTATCAAGCAATTTAACATCGATTCCTGTGATAGCTGCTGACAATTTTGTATCCTCGCGCAGCCTTAGCGTAGCCGAACGTGCAGGCGTACGCGAATCGCTGCTAAACGCTTAATACCAAATAAGCTATAAAATCTAAAGGCAGACAGATGCAGATCCAAATTTTGCTGGCTTATAATCACGAGTCTTTACCGAAGGTAACGTCACCAAAAAGAGCACGCAGACTCGTGCAGAAACATAACAAAATTGTCAATGAAGTTTTGTAATCGTAAAGAAGCTTACAGAATAATTGGTAATATTCAAATATTAATAACAATACTAATTTAGATGATAACAAAATGAAATCTATGCGAAAGTGCTCTGTACACATACCTGAACAACTTTCGTAATACAAGAATTTACATAATTTTCCTTAAAACACTGGAAAATCGCCAATGAATGGACGCTGTCTTGGAGACTGTTTAAGAACGCCAAGCGCGCCTTAAAATCTCTCGACTTTCGATGAAGTTTACTACTTCACGGGTGTACAAATGGAGAAAACAATATTGCAGCCTTATTCTTCAGACCTTTAAGGGAGTAGACTGGTACACCACACACCGCTAGACGCATGTACGTACACGAGAATCGCAATGGTCCGGGATTTACAGAATAGCGTCTCGCTGATGCATATTGGGGACCTCTCCATACTCGCAATCGCTAGATAAAAGATGAATCTAGCGCGTTCACTATCCCAGAAAGCCTAATTTTGCGTTTTTTAGACGATATTCGCATTATTCGTCAGAATTTCGCGGAGACGCGAGAAGAAATGCTGGAACAAATGAAAATGCAGCAGTGTCGCGCCAGCATTTCCATCCCATTGTTCATAATCCTGTACAACAACGCCTTGGAAGTTCTTTTTTCATAATCCTGTAGAATTCTAACAAGAAGACATTGCGAAAAGCTACTCGAAGCCCGCTTCGAAGTCCAGGTGCGGGACTAAGGGGTTGAAAATGACCGGTTTCGGACAGCGCAACATAGTCGGGAGAATTGTAGAGTACGACGGTCGATGAAGAGAGAAACCGAGCGTTATTCCGCGGGGCCGTTGGGTACGGTTGCGGGGCCGCCGCCGCCGCCATTTCTACACAATAATTGGAATGATCGAAAGCATCGAAACCATTGAAACGTAATCACCCGAGGTTGAGACGGCCGGCAAAGCCGACAGCTGCGACTACGCTCTGTATGGCGATCGCGCCGTGTAGGTCGTCGTTATGGAATCGACTTTCACAGAGACAGACAGACGGACGGACAGACAGGCACGGGGTGTACACGTTGCAAACGTTGCATACGGTCTCGCACGCCCACATCGTCGATCGTCGTTGTTTGCGACGAATATGATGCACACGCTCGATTCCGTCTCGGCGTCCGCTTCGATTCGTGCTCTCGCTCTGACATTTCTGTGTCCGTCGCGGGAGACCAACTCTTCCTCTTCTTCTTCTTCTTCTTCTTCTTCTTCGCATAGAGTGGAACCGAACCGCGTTAAATAAGCCAGCTCGGCTGACATTTCTCGTACAGGCTCTCGTTGCGAAAGTTCAGTAGCTCCGTTTATCATGCCAGACTTGCGTAACACCGAGGGTGGTACGTTCCGCATCCAATTTGTACTTGTTAGTCGACTTCGGTTACGAGCAATCGCCATAGATACCCTAAGAGCATCGACGCTAAGGCTCTTAGAGCCTCGCGCGTGTGAGTGCATGTGCGCGACGTTAGAACCGGTGGGTTTTTCGAAGCACATAACTAGCGAGAACCTGATCTTGAGACCTGGTCCTTGATGGAGACCTTGAAACACTCGGTTCAACCGATTCCGAACCTTCTATCCCCTGAACCAGGCTGATTCGTCCGAAGGAGATATTCGCGAAGGTAGATCAAGGTTCTATTGCTGAATTACTCGGTTTGTTTAGATCTTTACACTTGTCACATATCTAGTAGCGCACAGGGAACTTACCCCGTGGATCGATAAGAGGAATGCAGAAGAACGCGGAGCGGAGTTTAACGAAACTAGCGGAACGGTGCTGCAAAAGTCAATTAGGCCCTCCGACGCCTTCGGAGAAAATTCATCCACAACTGCGGATTTTATGCATTTATGACAAAAATGAATGTATACTGTTTTAAGCAGTGCATAGATTTAAAAACATTGGGAGCGTCAATCTATTAGTTGCAGCTTACGAATGTTATTAACCTTTAGTTACTCGCACCTTGATTTGTGCAAAATTTGCTCGCACGGGGTCTTGTGGGACCCCGATAGAATAATGTTTCAATCCAAATGAAACAACTATTTTAGGTCCGATTAATTATTTATTTACCTCAGTTGTGTCTCTGTTAACGTTCTTTGACAGGAAGTTTGACAGGAATTACGCATTTACGAAGACATCGGAATTACCATGCGAGTAACTAAATGTTAATGCTTGAACGAAATTTGGATTCAGTTCTCGTATGTTGTAGTTTATGTAAACAATTTTTATTTTGCATAAAGATCCGTCGTCTAATGATCACTGAATATCTCCCGAGTCCTTCAGTTTGCCCCTCCACACCTTTACGAAACACTTATGTATCGCTTGCACTTCCAGATCGATTACGCAAATGTACAGTAAGACTCCATTAATATTCGGACGCTTTCAAAAACCGAGAACTTCTTTCATATTGAACTATACGATTTGAACTTTTTTGGGAAGCAAGAGCAATTAGTTTACTACACGATGTGAAAAGAAATTTTTCTAAAAATTGCAATTCGTCGGAATTGTAGAGAAATTGCTAAAAGTTGCATTTTACAACTTTTTTAAGGGGCCCTATATCGATAATTTAAAATATGCGTTTTGTAGATCTGTGTCAATTGTATGCATTGCAAAAGTTTCATCGAAATCGGTTGATGCAGAAAAAACAAAAGACATCGAATTATTTGAAAATCGTGAAAAATTGCTATTTTTACCATCTTTAAACGTTTGCAGCTCATTGCAGCGTCGACCGATTTTGTTGAAATTTTCAGAATATGTTTAATTGATACAGATCTACAAAACTTATTTTTTAAATTTTCAATATGAGTCTACATAAAAAAGTTGTAAATTACAGCTTTTAGTATTTTCTCTGCAATTCCGACCAATTGCAGTTTATGGAGAAATTTCTTTTCACGTTGTGCGTCGAACCAACTATTCTAACTTCTCAAAAAAGTTCAAATTGTCCTTTTAAGCGTGTCCGAATATTAGTGGAAGTCGCTAGATAATTTCGAGCATTAACACATTCGCTATCAGATTCTATTTTGGCATCAGCATTCGTAATTATCGTAATTATCGTAATTCGCAAAAAGGTACACAATTTAAAACTGAAAATATGAGAAGACTTTAAGAGCACTGATATATATTATTTTCGTTGTATTAAAATTATTAGGGAAAAATTTATATTTAGCTGCACAAACTGTTGCATTTTGAAAAAAAGTTCGAAGTCTAGTTAGAACATTTTGTAAAATGTAAAACATTCATAAAATGTGAATAAGTGGACTGGAATTCTAAACATTATAAATGGACTACATTTAAGCAATTATGCCTCATAAAAATGTTCAAAAAATGCTGCAGTATTAAATTTAACAGAATTCAATACGATTTTTATTTATTTTGGATCCAGATGCTATTACCAGTGAACATAGAATTTTATTTCTTACCACTTTCTTAAAAGTCTACAAAAATTGAAAATTGCATAAACATCCGCAGTCTAAATAATTTTGGATTGTATTTGATTCTTTTCACGTTGACTGTGAAACATCCAGAAATTTGACAAACGATCGATTCGGTTGTAACGCACGTCCGTTACCCGGTTGATGTAACTTCCGGAAACTCTCGAGCTCGAGGCCGAGGGCGAAAGAAACGAAACGCGCGCGGGTGAAGGTAAAAGAGAGAGTGAATGAAAATGGAAAGGGCACACACACACAGACAGACTCTCCCGTACATGGCCTGTACACTTTATTTTCTTACAATTTCTTTGAGAAGTACACCGGGGGCTGGCGGTTGCCTAAGCATCGCTCGCAAAACTTGTTACCCTATGTACGCTGTACATAATATGAAGTTGGTCGAACTAATGTCGAAAGTTTTCGAGTCTGAATGCACTCTCCGTCGAGTTCACGAGCCGCGTTTACGCGGATTTCAGGGTTCGAAAGAAACTTCAACTACCAAGCGATTAAACCGCGACAATGCGAAATGACACCGAGATGTCTTCTGCAATTTTAACGATTTTGTCGTGAAATAATGAAATCTTTAAATGCTTCTTCCCATTAACCATTCTTCGACTTGAAACAGGCTAAGGATCTTTCAGCGGAATATAAAACGGTACACTGCTAGCTTACAGCGCGTAGATCGATTTTTACTATTCGTAGAACAATCCAATGGCATTTTACAGTATATAAAATTACACTAAAGTTACAATTTTTCGAATTCAAATGAAAGTGCTGTTCAGACAAAACAATCAAAATGGTACTTGGCACGCTGGAAGGTTGACCATTTTTACAACTGCATTCTTACAAATTTTATTAGGACTTTTCGGCCGTCTCGACACAGTTCTTGCCTTAACAATTTGAATATTTCACATGAGAACACTTAAAACATGGTTTCCATTCATCAAAATCAAGTCTATATCCAAAACAAAATGCCATTTTTACGATTCGTAGAACGATTCAATGGCATTTTACAGTATATAAAATTACACTAAAGTTACAATTTTTCGAATTCAATGAAGTGCTGTTCAGACTAAACAATCAAAATGGTACTTGGCACGCTGAGAGATTGACCATTTTTACAACTGCATTCTTACAAATTTTATTAGGACTTTTCGGCCGTCTCGACACAGTCCTTGCCTTAACAATTTGATTATTTCACATGAGAACACTTAACACATGGTTTCCATGCATCAAAATCAAGTCTATATCCAAAACAAAATGCCATTTTTACGATTCGTAGAACAATCCAATGGCATTTTACAGTATATAAAATTACACCAAAGTTACAATTTTTCGAATTCAAATGAAAGTGCTGTTCAGACAAAACAATCAAAATGGTAC
>CM052196.1:18285497-18304489 GCA_028455805.1 Lasioglossum figueresi
TATTAACGTTGCGGAAAATAGGGCATTTGCAATAGGGGTTTTGCAAATAGAATATTTGTGATAATGTAAATTTTGGGATTTTTTGCAAAAGAGACACGTATTATTAATTAACGCCTGGAAAAGCAGAGCAACCTGTAATAGCGTTAATGTTTGTATTTTTTACTGATGCGGAAGATGTATTATTAAAGTACATTTAATAACACGCTTAATAACATGTGAAATAGCCTGTTGAATAACGTTTGTTTTGGGGATAATGCGTCTACAGCCGTGACTATCATTTTAATGATGTGTTTAGAAACACGATTCAAGAGCATTGTGCGATTTATCTGCTTATATTAGCGGTGCCGCATGTAAGAGTAGTTAACGAGCCGAGTTCATTCACCACAAAGTCGATACGTGTTGCACCGACATATAATTACGATGGCTTGTTTATAGCGCATTAGAGTCAATATTATCATATAAATCCTGAATTGTTATCGATACAATTAATATTGAACTTCATTTATACCCCCCCGAGGTCTAGGTCGTGTTTGGCTCTGCGCGTGCCAGACAAAGTAACTGTCGCGCTCTTGTCAGCAGAGTAGTTGTATTCATCGGATTGATTCAATTTTAATTAATTAGTATGCCACTGGTTCATTCAGTCGAATCGGAACTTGACTCTAACGCGAGATTGAAGTGCGCATTGAAATCTGTGGATTCACAAATCCACAACAATAAATTATGTTACAATTATGAACAATATATTATGTTAAATAATCATTTAATAATGTCAGCAGAAGTTATACGTGATCCAATGAAGAAAACCAAAGTTGGACGAAATTGATCGAAATCGATTCAGAAGGGTTGCGAAACGTTCCCGAAATGATTTAAAAATTGAATTATCGATTGAACTTGTACCCAATCGATTCAGTGTACATTTAGTCAATTAACTTAACCAAATTAACCCCTTGCTGTATCATTTCCTTTACAGTTACAGCGATTATAATGTCTTTATCTTCAAACATGTCGTAAACGAGAAAAGAAAATGTATTTTAATGCTTAAATATTGATTGCAAACGAATCAAATTTTATTCCATTTAAAAAGAAAGGTGTAATTTATATTTATTGGACTTTGTTAGAAATCTTCATGACGAGCGTGACTCGTTAGAATACGGCAAGGGGTTAAAAGTCTGTTCAGGTAGGCTGTTGATCTTTGTTCAAAATAAAACTTGAAGAAGACACTTCTTCCTCCTTTACTTTAATGACCCTAATCAATTGAAAATAAGACTTGGCACTCGAAAATATACCACTAAAAATTGCTGTATCATTATTCACAATATTGTTTACATTATTAAATATGTTGGTATCTAATCAATAGACTGCGGATGTGCATGTAATTTTAAATTTTATAGGCAAATTTTAAGAAAGTAGGAGCAAATAAAATCCTATTTTCATTGTTGATAGCATTTGTAGATTTCAAATAAATAAAAATCGTACTAAATTCTGTCGAATTCAATATTCCAGCAATTTTGAAAATTTGTATAAGCCCAATAAATGTCTATAAATGCATAAAGATCCGCAGTCTACTAATCGATTACTACATATTTAACACTAGGTTTACGGAGTTCTAGAAATAACTATTTCACATTATTCCATAAAAATAACGAGAATGTGTCTATCCAAATTTTTTGCCATTTTTCTAATAATATATACCCACAGTCATAAATTTGGTAAATAATTCCTCAGAGAAGCATCTTTACTTAATAACCGCAAATTAAGAATATTAGAACTCGTCATCTTGACTGCTCCCGTAAATCTAGTGTTAAGTATTGTATGAGGTATTATGTGTATCATTTCACATCCATAAAATGAAAAAAATCATATACGATGGAATTATTCTTAGTCGATTGAAATGTTTAATATTCGAGTTAAAATAGTTTCGACTGCTAAGGAATAATATCGATTAAGGTTTACGGAGCTCTAGAAATAACTATTTCACATTATTTCATAAAAACAACGAGAATGTGTCTATCCAAATTTTTGGCCATTTTTCCAATAATATATACCCACAGCCATAAATTTGGTAAGTAATTCCTCAGGGAAGCATCTTTACTTAATAAACGGAAATTAAGAATATTAGAACTCGTCATCTTGACAGGTCCCGATCAATTTTACATCCACAAAATGAAAAAAATCATATACAATCGAATTATTCTTAGTCGATTGAAATGTTTAATATTCGAGTTAAAATAGTTTCGACTGCAAAGGAATAATATCGATTAAGGTTTACGGAGCTCTAGAAATAACTATTTCACATTATTTCATAGAAATAACGAGAATGTGTCTATCCAAATTTTTGGCCATTTTTCCAATAATATATACCCACATCCATAAATTTGGTAAATAATTCCTCAGGGAAGCATCTTTACTTAATAACCGCAAATTAATAATATTAGAACTCGTCATCTTGACTGGTCCCGATCAATTTCACATCCATAAAATGAAAAAAATCATATACAATCGAATTATTCTTAGTCGATTGAAATGTTTAATATTCGAGTTAAAATAGTTTCGACTGCAAAGGAATAATATCGATTAAGGTTTACGGAGCTCTAGAAATAACTATTTCACATTATTTCATAGAAATATCGAGAGTGTGTCTATCCACATTTTTTGCCAATTTTCCAATAATATATACCCACAGCCATAAATTTGGTAAATAATTCCTCAGAGAAGCATCTTTACTTAATAAACGGAAATTAAGAATATTAGAACTCGTCATCTTGACTGCTGCCGTAAATCTAGTATTAAGTATTGTATGAGGTATTATGTGTATCAATTTCACATCCATAAAATGAAAAAAATCATATACAATGGAATTATTCTTAGTCGATTGAAATGTTTAATATTCGAGTTAAAATAGCTTCGACTGCAAAGGTATAATATTGATTATTTCAAATTGCACCAACTGGTTTTTGTGCGGAAAATAAAATATTTTGGAGTCAATGGATCTTGATACAAAGATCTGGCATGTACATTTTTCAAAGTAAATTTGTGCTTGTTGAACATATTTATATACAGAATGTCCCGTGATTGATGGTCAACCGATTAGGAGGTGATTATACATGTAAAAATGAGTCGAAAAGGAAGAACATTCATAATTATTAGCCTTTGTTTAACACTAGGACTACCGAGCACTAAACGCAATTGGCATACACTGCTTCACAATAATGACAAAATTGCAGTTATTTAGATTTCGTACCAGTTTTATTTAAATATGTGTTTCGATAGAGAAGTTCGCTAAAAAAATTTCTCAGGAAACCATATCTATCATTTTAATATAATATAATATTTCTAAAAAAAACAAATCAAGAGCAAGTCATTTTAACTTATCGGGTAGTTCCAGTGTTAAAATCTTCGTGACGATCGTGACTCGTTAAAATACAGCAGGGGGTTAAGAAAACGAATTCTCCTCGGAGAACGAAACCCCCAAAAATCGTTAGCTAAAGTTGGAAAAATAGCGTCCAAGGTTCTATAGAGAAAGGGGCTGGATTCTCGACGTCGAAATAAGAATTATCGAACGAAGCATTCGCGATTGAAGTCGATTGTGCGAAGGGAGCCGGTTGTAGAGAATCGGCGGGGCATTTTCTCAGGCTTAGAAACCGGTGAATCGGCCGCGGTACAATAGTGTTCCTCGACCCGGATAACTTCTCGACCCGTTTCGAGATTCTATCGGGGAACCTTGAATCTCGCGATGCGGGGGAGGTGGTGGTGGCGAACGCGTGAAATTGCCCGAGAAGCTGTGAAGGGAGGCAGGCATATCGGGGCACACGGTTGCAGGTACACGTGCACGGGCTCTGGCGCACGTGTGCGCATTTACATACGGTCCTTTAATAGGCGCACGTGCGCGCCGGTGTGCGTAAGTCGGCCTTTACGTTTATGAATGGGATTGTAGTAGTGACGGCCGGTGCACGTACGTGCGTAAAGTTATATTGATGACTCAGCCTCTGTCTCTCGTTGCACTCGCGCGATATATTACGCTCCCTCTACTCGGCAACGTTCAACCTATCTTCCTCTTTCTTTCATTCTCTTTTTATATGTGTTCGGTCAAGATGACGAGTTCTAATATTCTTAATTTGCGGTTATTAAGTAAAGATGCTTGCCTCAGGAATTATTTACCAAATTTATTGCTTTGGGTATTTATTATTGCCAAAATGGCCAAAAATTTCGATAGACACATTCTCTTTATTTCTATGAAATAATCTATATAATAAAAATGAAATGCTGTTCGTTGGTAACGGCATCACGTGAGAACGGATGGACCGATTTGGCTAATTTTTTTTTTTTAATGTTCGTTGTGGTCCGAATCAGGTTTTTAGAGTAAAAAAAATTGGGATACTTGCCCGGAAACATGAAAATTCGGGAAAAAATGAGACTACCCACACCGCGACCGTCGCGAGAGAGTCACGACGGCGTCACTTACCGCGGCCACCGCCAGGTGGACAACGCGACGTAGCGAGTTTCTCGCAAGTAAAGTGTTGCGCGGGCGGTATTAATATGCGGAGCGGACGCGGATATTTACCAACATTCTCTCATATCGACCTTATCGTATCACTTGCTAAATCTTCCCATCTTGTTGTACTCTGTTGGTTTCCGTCAAAATTTCAATATTACTTTTATTTTGATTAATTTTTATTATTTTTATTTTTGCAAATCTACTAAACTCTACCCATCCTGTTGCCCTCTGTTTTACTCTGTTGGTTTCCGACAAAATTTCAATATTATTTTTATTTTTATTTATTTTCATTATTTTTATTTTTATTTTAGCAAATCTGCTAAACCAAACCTCTACCCCATCCTGTTTGCCCTCTGTTGGTTTCCGAAAAAATTTTAATATTATTTTCATTTTTATTTTTATTATTGACCGTACATTGTGTCGCAATCGACAAAATTTGTTTTGAATTGATAAAATTTAATCGCATGCAATGCCGCCAATAAGACGCAGCAATTGAAGTCGCAGAACTCGCAATAATACTACATAGCAAACGAATATTAGATCTAATCGAACTGAAGAGCGACGTGAAATTGAACGGAATAGATTATCCCAAACACGTTCAGCACGCACATCAACATGAAAGAGAAAATGGAAACGAAGATGATATGCATCGAATGAGATATCATCGATCAGTAGAAACCAATCGCGCGACAATGAATTCGAATAATCGTGCAAGAAGACAAACAAATGTTGCGTTGAATACTCATCGAGCTGCATTACGTTACAACATGACAATTGATTATAGTGCAGAATAATCCGTTGCTATTGGAACCATGAGCGTTGTGTGCCCACATTGTAAGGCATTGAGATACAAAAATGAAACACCTGGATTGTGTTGCGCAAGTGGCAAAGTCAAATTGGCGCCATTGGTCCCGCCACCAGAGCCATTGCGCTCATTCGTTTCTGGAACAGGAACAGATTCCACACATTTCCTGACACAAATCCAGAAATACAACAGTTGATCGAAATGACTTCATTTGGCGCAACAAATGTGGTTCGGGACAATTTCATGCCCACTTTCAAGATTCAAGGTCAAATATATCATCGAGCAGGTTCGCTACTGCCATCGATGGATGCAGACTATAAATTTCTGCAGATTTATTTCATGGGCAATTCACCACAAGTAGATCAGCGTTGTGCACACAACAGTTCGGTGAAAAGACCAATTGTTGAACAACTGCAAACTTTTTTTCATCAACACAATGAATTGATTGCATTGTTTAAAACCGCACCGGACCGCATGCCATCTGATAATCACAAAATTGTAATCAGAGCCGATAAGACCCCTGCGGGAGAACACGCAAGACGTTTCGATGCGCCAACAATTGATGATGTTGCCATTGTCGTCGTTGGTGAAAATTTCGAATCCCGTGATATCGTTCTACGTCGGCGGAACGATCAGCTGCAGCGTGTGTTGCAGCTTGCAACGATCATATAATGCGTTGCAATATCCCATCATATTGCCAGAAAACAAAACACAAAATGTAGTGTATCATAAAGCATTGTAATGAAAAAATGGTGATATAGCAGAAAACCAATAGAAACAAAGCATTTCTTTGTTTTGATTGTTTACTTTAACATCGATCTTGCAATCGAGTTCGAAATGTAAGTAAAACACCTTGAGATTTATTGTGATTTCAAAGTTAATACAAGAAAATAAATCATTTGGTTTACATGAAATTCTGTCCATGCGAAAGTCCAGTCATTCAAAAGTTGTGATGTCATTGGTGCGCGCATTGTGCGCCACCCGCAAGGGCAACCCGCCGGGAGGGCCTGGATGCGAGGGGGTTCCGAAGGCACGCCACAAGTAGCTAGTGTGAAATAGTTATTTCTATAGATCCGTAAACCTTAATCGATATTATTCCTTTGCAGTCGAAACTATTTTAACTCGAATATTAAATATTTCAATCGACTAAGAATAATTCCATTGTCTATGATTTTTTTCATTTTATGGATGTGAAATTGATACAGATGATACCTCATACAATACTTAACACTAGATTTACGGGAGCAGTCAAGATGACGAGTTCTAATATTCTTAATTTGCGGTTATTAAGTAAAGATGCTTCTCTGAGGAATTACTTACCAAATTTATGGCTGTAGGAATATATTATTGGAAAAATGGCCAAAAATTTGGATAGACACATTCTCGTTATTTTTATGAAATAATGTGAAATAGTTATTATTAGAACTCCGTAAACCTAGTGTTAAATATGTAGTAATCGATTAGTAGACTGCGGATCTTTATGCATTTATAGACATTTATTGGACTTATAATAATTTTCAAAATTGCTGGAATATTGAATTCGACAGAATTTAGTACGATTTTTATTTATTTTAAATCTACAAATGCTATGAACAATGAAAATAGGATTTTATCTGCTGCCACTTTCTTGAAATTTGCCTATAAAATTTAAAATTGCATGCACATCCGCAGTCTATTGATTAGATACCAACATATTTAATAATGTAAACAATATTGTGAATAATGATACAGCAATTTTTAGTGGTATATTTTCGAGTGCCAAGTCTTATTTTCAATTGATTAGGGTCATTAAAGGAAAGGAGAAAGTGTCTTCTTCAAGTTTTATTTCGAATAAACATCAACAGCCTACCTGATCAGACTTTTACCCCCTTCCCGTATTTTAACGAGTCACGCTCGTCATGAAGACTTAACAAAGTCCAATAAATATAAATTACATCTTTATTTTTAAATAGAATAAAATTTGATTCGTTTGCAATCAATATTTAAACATTAAAATACATTTTCTTTTCTCTTTTACGACATGTTTGAAGATAAAGAAGATTTAATTACAGTAACTGTAAAGGAAATGATATAGCAAGGGGTTAATGTGGTTAAGTTAATTGACTAAATGTACACTGAATCGATTGGGTACAAGTTCAATCGATAATTCAATTTTTAAATCATTTCGGGAACGTTTCGCAACCCTTCTGAATCGATTTCGATCAATTTCGTCCAACTTTGGTTTTCTTCATTAGATCACGTACAGTGGTCGAAATAATGATAGGTTTACCAGCCGCGTCGGCTGGTTTACTGCTTCTAATTTTATTTTCGTTTTCGGAAGTGTACTGTGGCATTTGTTTTTATTTCCCAAAAATGTGTTCTACACATTGTGCAAGCAGTCAATCGACTATCGACAGTATTAGTGTAAAGACGTACCTGTTTCAAAAGTACTTTGAAAATTATCGAGTACAAGATACGAAATAATCTTAGGTTCACGGAGAAATATTTAAAAATTACTATTGATACTGCAATTTTTTGAACGTCTATGTATGGTAAGTACACACATTTATAAAGTTTAAAAATTATAAAAAATATTTTGTTTGTTTGATATTAAAGCACAACGACACGGGGAAATCGTTAAATGATAACGAAAAGGGCCAAATTATTGCTTTCGAAAATATGAGTCTCTCTAACAGAGAAATTGTAAGAAGATTGAAAAGGTCATTAAATGTCATAAACATTTTTTTTAAATTAAAAGAAAAATACGGCAGTCAAAAATCTACAGGTCATCCAAAGAAATTAACACATTTTATATGTATACCAATATTATATGTGTATCCCCACTATAGCCACTCACGCCGTCTGTACATCTTTGTTTTCTTCCCCGCTCTACTGCAGCCGAGTTGCCAATTTTTTTTCTCGTTCCTCCTCGCGGAACTTTCCGTCGAACTTCCCTTTCCACGCGAATTCCGCGCCGCGAAGTTTCCGCCTTGCGCGTGACACCACTTTCGCAATTGTTTGGAATTTTGCTTTAATTGTACACGATGGAAAGGTCTCTACCGACTTGTGGATCAGCGAGTAATTAGTATCTCCACTAGAATTCATCTTTCTTTACGTTTCCTCGATACTTCCGTAAGCATTCCTACGAATTCCTTCTGTATTTTATCTAACAATTTTCTAGACACAATTCCTGCTTTGTCATTTTTCATGACTGTAATTTAGATTTTCCATAAAAATCTTACATACTAGACACAAATTATTACAAAACGTCGACGAATATAGTAGCTTTAGTGGTTTACCAGATGTGTTTATTGCTGAAAAATTGGATTTATACTCCCCTTCCCATTTTCAAAGCGACATTAATCCTCGAACAACGAAATAATCTTCGGATTTTTATAGCAATACAATTGAAGATGCTTAGGACCGCTCATAGGTCTAATTAATAATTTAAAAAATTTAGTTCTCATGTGATTTTTCGTGTAGACACATTAGAGTAACAGAAAGAGAGAGAGATGGAGGTTTTCCGACATCCCCAATACAACAGCTATTCATTTAGTTAGGCAACCCCTTGCCGTATTTTGCAAGCCAAACTCGTCACAAAGGTTTGAACAAAATCTAACAAATATGAATGTCACGCGTTTCTTTTTAGATGAAATTAAATTTGATTCGTTTGTAAATTAATATTTAAGCATTAAAATAAATGTGGACATACAAAAAATATAAATTTTCTTTTCCCTTCTACATTTTTGGCGATAAAGACGTTTTAATCACTGTAGCTGCAAAGAAAATTGTACGGCAAGGGATTAATTGCCACAAATTCAGTACATTCTGTTCCAATCACAGTCATTCTGAATATCACAGTGACGAATTGTTTAGCATGTTCTCGCAGTAGAGAAGGGATTTTGAAACCGTGAAATATGGCGTCTGAATCTCGTTACGTCGCGTGTAACATATTGTGCGTTGCCAGAGGATTTTGAGAGAATGGAATGTAGGAGTCAAACTAGATGCCACTGACCCGTTTCCACGTTTCCGGAATCTCTCCTTTTTTTTCGAAAAATTTTCGACATTTTTATCTCGCTCAATTTTCGGGTTTTACGCTTCTCAATTCACGCTTTATCTTTATCAAACCAACGATTTACTAAAAAAACTTTTCTGCTGTTCTCCGTACTCTGGTACCGATGTCCTATGAATACTATTTGGTATAATTGAGAAATGCTAGCTGCACCAGCAGAATTTTAAAGACAGGACCGTGGAAATGCGCGGAATGCATTAATAAGCGGATGTCGAACCCGCGAATTTAAATTATTTGGGTTCGGTGACTGCTCTACACATATTTGGAATTTTAACCGTTAGCGACACTGTCCGCAGATGGTTTTTACGGGTCTTTGCATTTTTAACCATTTTTTAAATGCATTTGAATTGTTAAAGTCTGCAGAAAATGTCTGTAAAACGTTGCTGAAAGCTCGGGCATGTACAAATAAATCAGATAGTACACGTAGCAGAAGTTTAAATGTCTTTTAGGAAAGTTTTCAAAGACGTTTATCACAGATTTTTGCATTCTTACAAACTTTAAAAAAATGCATTCATGTTGTTAAACTTGCTAAATGTAATGAACTCGTTACGACTATTAAACGAAGAAATGTTAATTTGGGTGCAGTACCTTGTAACTGATGCAGAAAAGTTTCATTTTGAATGAAAATCCACTGTGTGAGGGATAGTTTTCAAAGACGTTTATCACAGTTTTTTGCATTCTTTCAAAATTTAAAAAATGCATTCATGTTGTTAAACTTGCTAAAAGTAATGAACTCGTTACGACTATTAAAAGAAGAAATGTTAAATAACTGCAGTACCTTGTAATTGATGCAGAAAAGTTTCATTTTGTGTAAAAATCCAGTAGATATGAATAATAAATCATTTTAGTTTGCGCGAAGGATACTTACAAAGAGCCATTCATCATTACAGAAATCACTTTAACGCGACACCGGTGATTAACAACATTTTCCAACGAACTCACGCTCGTTGACAGTTTCCTGCACTGTCAATAGCATCGTCCAACAAGCAGAGATTGTCAAAAACACGGTGAACAAACAACTTGTCGGTAGTTTTCGTTCCATTCTCGGGGACATATCTCTGACACGCATTATCATATTTTTCGCGTAACAGTTTCATGCCGCAGACGAGCGACGTTTCGAATTTGCATGTGGTATGAATAACGCATAAGCTTCTAACAGTGTGACAAACGGTTCGAATTACCGCGACGATCGAACCTGAATAAATAACTAATGTTAATAACAATCCTCTCACCGGATCCAACGATCCGTGGGATTGGCTGATTTTTAATCGTTCCGATTTGCGAGCCGAGATTCGCATTGTCGAAACTTATGTTTGCATTTGTAGTATTCGCACTGCCATAATTGGACCGCTGGTGTTATGCATTTGTGATAAATATGAACAGTTGTAATACGAGAAAGTGACAATGTCAACGATTTTAAAAATTCCAATATGTTATTGGTAACTTATTAAGATTATTCAAAGAAATAATAAATGTCTCGGTAGCTCCTGTTTCTTTCAATCGATTCGTCAAATTTTATGAAAGTGGTGTGAGTCAAAATTTCAAGCAAAATTTATCTCTTTGATTAGTATTTCACACTAGTATTTTCTCACCGATACGCTATTGTTTGTTGCGCCTTCGGCTGCGCGGCCCGTGTTTACATGCTGTCCTTTTTAACGTTCGGCGCGGTCGACGAAGCCAAAAAAATAATGTCCTGTTCCGATCTATGTCAAAACACAGAACCGAGAATTGACTTAGAATCACACATTACTGTACTACAGAGTTGGAGATCAATCGAATACAATTTTAATCAAGATTGATTGATTAATGTATACGACTAAAAAAGTTAATCATTGCAAAATCGACGAATAATTCGATCGATTGATGAAGTTAATCGTCAATCGTTGATTAAAAAAAGAAATCATCGGAGACTGATTTAATCGATTATTGTTGAAGTTAATCGCCATACGGTCTGTCCATAAATTGTAATAAGCTGGCACATAGAGATCGTATTACAGACCAAATGACAATATACAGTAACTCTCAAAACTGTTGCAATTATTTGAAATATCGGTTAGAAATTACAAAATATATCACATAAACGCTTTTGAAAAATATGAATTGTTACGAAAAAATAATAGTGCGAAAAACGCTGATTAATTTTAAATATAGATTTCAATCGCGAATAAAGCGAATTAATTGAATAAATAATTTAAAATTGAATTACAGTGCGAAATAGACACTTCATAGTGAACGAACATTTAGTTAGGTTTTAAGAAAATTAGAACTGTATTCCTGAAGGATTTTTGAACAGTTTAGTGAACAGTGTTCCGAAACGATTAAATGCTATCGTTAAAGCCAAAGACGGCTACATTAATTACTAAAAATTTGTTCTACTTAGCGAGGTGCAAAAGTGTTGAAATGCATTATTAAAAGAAAAAAGATTATATATACTATTAAGGATCAAGATAAATTATTATTTTAGGTATTTTTCAAAGGTTAATAATATTTCTTTAATTGTCAAAAAAATTCATATTTTTCAAAAGCGTTTATGTAACATTTTTGTAATTTCTAATTAAAAATTCTAATCATTGCAACTGTTTTGAGAGCCACTGTACCCAAGTTCAGTTTACATTTTGTTCAGTATGTATACAGTTTTGATCCCGTATTTCAATTCGAAATTTCAGCAGTTAATCAATTCAATATTAATCAATTACCCGATTGACGATTACAATTGAAAAGAACGTAATCGTCAACCGCAATTACCGACTACAGTAGCAGTTTAATTGTTAATTGCGATGAACGATTAATGTAGAAATTTATTCGTCAATCTGCTGCACTATATGTTATTAAGGTAAAGTATTTTTTAACCAAATCACACGTAACAGTCTGAATATGTACCTCGAAAAAAGAAGACAGTACAACACGAGAACAAAACGGCACATTATTCGAACCTGTGAAAAGTCTGGAGAAGTTGTGGGAGGTCAGGAATCCCCGTAATCGCAAACCAGATAAGTCTGTCCCTTCTTAATTACCGAATTAATGGCGCCCGGATAACCACCGTCAAAATCCTTCATCTTCACGGGCAATTTATTCGGCTCGCGTGGGGATCAATTAATTAAACAACCGCGGTATTTTTTAATCGTTGATCAGTATTGACATGACCTCGTCCCGATCGGAGAACTCCCGTTTTAATTAACTGGAATGAGGTGGCCAGTATCTAGCGGTCGACGCTTTGTCTCGTTGCTTTTTCCAACGAGTCTGAATAATACAGGTAACAGGTGTATACGCTCATTGATTTGCAGCGGGGCTCTTTATGCGCGATTGATGACGAACAAACGCTGCGCAGTCTATTCTACGTGCAGTCGCGATGCTCGCTTAGAAATTCTGTCCCCGATTCTTTCTACACTACTTTATTTTATGCTGCTTGTTAAAACGTTACCTTCTAATGATTTTAATAATTTTTTTTTCGCCACGTCGAAACGCGTTCCAATACTTTTCTCATTTATTATAGTAAAAACGCAACTGCGCGAGGAATTATTACATTTCTTTCATTCGGTGTATCCTTCTCATTTTTATAAACTAATGTGTAGGTACTTTTAGTGGCTTCCGCAAACCTAGAAATAAAAAGTGTTTAGAAAACATTAAGAATTAAAAAGTGGAGACAACTCGAACGAGGAACGTTAATTGTATATATGTATTTTTTAAAGTACGAGAAGATGTGATTATCAATTTTTTATTGAAAGTAATCTTGTATTTAATTTTTTTTTTCGATAACGCGTCATTTTATTGTTTAGTGAAACATTAAATCGTCGATTGTTCAAATACATTTACCAATATATTCGTGGCACTTTTCCGATTAAAATTATGCGAAACTGAAATACGAGAGATCTTACACTGTTCTGACTTCTTTGCAAAAATCCACTGGTTCTGCAGTCGTACTGGGCTCTCGACGCACATTGTGTGCACAGGGTGCATCGATTGCAGCGAGGAAAGCGAGGAAAACACGTTATTCCCGAAGCGAGTCGGGGGATCCATCGTGATCCCCTGTGCAGGTACTTCGGCGCGAAAATCGGGGGTGTGCTCGCGAAATTCGCGGGGATTTCTTACCGTCGACCGAGAAATTAGAACCCGTTACGCATAATGCCGTTACGTGACGGTACATCACGTCTCGATCTCCTCATTCTCTCTTCCTCTCCGTCCCTCCTCCTCTCTTCACTGTCGAATGGTAATTCGGTTAATGCGACAAAATTTGGATTACATCCAGATTGCGGTTACAGTTCCGCACTTCCGGCTCCTTCGACGCTTACGCGCGATTAGATCAACGCCGATTTATCCAAATGGCATCCCGGAAAGGGTTGTTTCGCGCGGACAACTGCCTTGTTCGCAATTTAGGTGACCGGCCCGAAATTATTGGATTGGCAAGAAAGTGATTTCGGTATTTTAAGGTGAAATAAAACCGAATTTCTTTATTCGAGCGATGAACTTTAATCAATAAAATATTTTCTTCTTTGTTCTTTTTGGCAAAAGATCATCGAACAAAAAGGAAAATCTCTTATTCATTAAAGTTCATTGCTTGTATCCAAAAATTGGGCTCTCTATTTCACGTCAAAATACCGAAATTACTTTCTTGTCGATCCAATACGATCATTTTCGGGTGTTAATTAATTCCGCGAGCCGTTGCTAATTTGATGAAACAGATCTTATTACATATCGAGCCACTGTTCCGTTTAATAATTTGCATTTAATGTGAAATTACATAAATTCGAGTGTTCTCCTCTTCTTTCAAATAGCTTTACAATCGGATTATTTATTGCCCGCTATATAATATTTATTGTAAATTTTCCTTGTTCTTAAAACACGAATTTTCTTGATTTTTTAGAATCTAAAGAATTTTTTTACAGACTATTTTACAATGCCTTTCTAATTGCCATTTTTAAAGTAATATATACTGAAACTATTACGTAATATCCTACTCTCCAGACCTACGGTGGAAATACAGTGCTGTTTACTTGAATAGCCTCGAATAATCCAAATAACTCCATAGTATGAAATTGCACCCCATATCATAACGGAACCAAGTGATGAATGACGAACGAATTCGATTCTGTTTCCGTAAATCATGATAGTACAGTAAAGTCGCGTTTACTGTCCGCGATCGTGTACGCGATCACTGTCCAGTGCCTACCCCCTCCACTTTCATGCTGTCCTTCTCTACGTTCGGCTTTCTTTTGAACTTTCGACGCGATCGGCGCGATAGACAGTCATAAAAATATAAAATCGGTATGCGATCACTGTCCGTGCAGAACACATGCTGTCGGACAGTAAACGCGACTTTACTGTAGTAGGAAAATCCATCTGGTGCATCCAGATTGAATTTTTTCTCTCAGAAAATTATATTCTGCCATTGTTGAGTCCAGCTCATATGCTTTCTCATATGCTTTCTCATTAACGCAAGTTTTCTTTGCATTTTCTTGCGTTTTATGTATGGAACACTTTGTATGACACGTCTAATAGTTGGAACTGACGCTTTCGTTCCAACTTCCTCTTTGATCTTCTTAAGGGAAACTACTGCATTCGAAATTTTACATAAAATTGATCACCTTTCCGTCTTCGTTGTAGCATGTTTTGTTCTCCCTTTATAATTTTTCCCATAATTTCCAGAATTTAGAGAAATGATTAATTACTTTAGCACTCCTAGTAATTCTTTTTCCAATTTCTCGGTTTGAACATCATTCTTCTTTTAAAACTTTAATTTTTCCAATTTCCTCAACAGTCAATGACTTTCCGCGACCCATTGTATATTAGCACAATGATAATAATGATACAAAAAATAATGGATATTATACTTAACATAGTTGTGAAATGTAGACTTGTTGTGGCTATGTCTTGTCTGATCTATCGCAAAGCGACAACTTCAAAAATGTTCGTTCAGAATTTTAGAATCGTCTATATTATTGTTTAGAAAACAACGGAGAACATTTGGAAAATTTGTTATAGTTATAAAGAAATAACAAACTTTCTCGCATACTTAAATATCTCCGAAACTAGTGTGCAGATAAAAAAAAGTATCCTACGAAAACTGCTGGTCTTTTTACGTACAATAAGATCCCATAATAAAAAATATAAGTTTTTATTTGAAAAAACAAAGTTGACCTTGAAATGACCTTGAAAACGCCACCCAAATAAACAACTGATATTGCCCCCCTCTTTACCCCTTCGAAATCCTTGGACACGTGTTTTACACTTTTTTAATGTCTTTCATACTTTTCGAGATATTCGGCTGGAAAGTTTTCAAATGAACACTCTGTCTAAAGTATCATAATTTATTTAAACCTCTGTACAGTACTGCAAAATAATCTCTACCTTGAAATTCAAATTGCATTAAATAAAAATATATATATATGTTACGGTAAATGTAATAAACTGGTGATTATATGTATAATAACCGGCCATTATATATAATCACCAGTTTATTTGGTAAATGTGATAAATTATTGAATACTTATCAAATTAACCGGGTAGTTTATATAATTCCCAACTCGTAATGGTGAATGTGAGAAATATCTTAACTGACTGAGCCAGTAAAAATACAGCGCAGTTTTCTGAGTAGTTACTAGTCGGAACGATAGTTTGTAATTATTCAGAAAGTAGAACTCCTCTTCTATTTTGATGAAATTTAAATATGTTATAGATTTTGACATTTCGAACAACTTTTTCCTTTTCCAATATAGAGGGGTCGCTTTTAATTTTCGAGATCTAACGGTTCGCATGATTTTTCCATTACTAATTCAAATTCTGTATGACGGCTATATAGAATGCAAAGATTATGCGAATAGAATGAGTTGTAGTTAGGTCGTATAGGGGGCGGAGACCACGCATACGAAACTTCAGGAGTAGTCTTTCAAAATTGAAAGTTCACCACCGCAGCGTGTTTACAAAAAAAGTTCTCTCTCTATAATTTATTCTATACGAATCTTGTTAAAATCATGGACTTTTATCACATTCGCCATCACGAGTTGCTAATTATTTAAACTCGCCGATTAATTTGATAAATATTCAAGAATTCATTACATTTACGAAACTTAGTGGTGATTATATATAATAACCGGCAATTATACATAATCATCGGATTAATCACATTTACCGTAACATACATACCGAAAGAAAGAAATTTCTTGAATGAATCTCCAGAGGTGCATCTTTAGACCGTCAACGATCGTAAATGAAAAATATGGGAACACGACATCTCTTATCTCACAAACGTACAGCCAGCACAATAGTATGCGGACACTTTGCTGCAAGTATAATTTATTCTAATAGTACTAAATTGTACAATTTAATTATTCAAATCTCTTAAATAAATGAAAGTAATACTGTTTCAATTTACAATGATTCATTAGCGTGGTCTGCTGTCTTCTCAAGACAATAATAATAATCCTTGGTGAGATATCTAATGAAATAGTATTAATTGTGTATACTGAATCGCATAAAATTGGATACAGAACTCATTAAAGACTCATATAAAAATATTAAACGTGTTGTCCACACACTTTCGAGCGGGAGTGTATGTACTTTCTATTAATCCGCCGTTGCACAGTGGGTCGAAACGCGAAGAACGCGGACAAAACCAATTTTTCCGATTAAAAGAAAAAAGTAAAATGTTATTCATAAATAAAGCACCGCTTTCAATTTGAACCTAGCTTTCAATTTAGCACATGCACAAAATCCCCAATCACTGTGTATTACGTTAGAACTTAGCGAACGAAACGATTTTCTAAGAAACTCAGCAGGAGTTAAATTTATGAATTTTTCTTAAACTTCGTTAGATACGGTAAAGGATAAGTTAACGATAACATTTTACATGTCTGTTTTAGTCAGAAAAATAGGTTTCGTCTGACGGCGACTGCGGGCGGTCGAAGGAGGCGTTTTTCTTCGGCGCGTGAAATTCGACTGGCTCTCTCGAAAATGCTCGTGTCCCGCGACGAAAAACCATATCTGCAACGATTCCGACGCTGCAATCGAATACTTTAGCTGGCGGACGTGCCCGCTGGCAAAGGGAATTAGCGGTCGGTGCATTTACATCGCTGCGCATCGTTGTTTCCGGCAATAACCGCGCATCGGGGCTGTCCCTCTCCTTGGCGGAAAATTGCGTCGGCGGCCGTGTGACGGATGACAAAACGGGAGAGCCGGATTTTCGAAAATCGTCGATGAAAGGGTTGACGGTAGCGCGCGGGTGGGGGTGGTGGGGAATTAATCTCGCGCGAACGAGCCGGTACTTTGTAGAATTAATTTTAGTAGTGACGCGGGGCATCGGCCCACTCGAAAAATCGTCAGACGAAAACGGAACGCGCGCGCGGACGAAACGGAGCCGACGGATACAGGGCCCGGCGATAATATTGATTTCGTATTAACGGACGCCTACGTTTCCTCCCCCGCGTGTCGTCGTCACGAGCGTCGTTCTGTATACGTTCGCTCTCCATCTCTCTCTCTCTCTCTCTCTCTCGATCCGCGAGCATCGACAAATATTACCCTCGCTCGTTTCCAGCTCGAAATCAATTTACTCGTTTGCGGTATTACTTTCGTGCCCGACGCCGACAAAGACGAGACGAAAGGGGGCGATCGCGTGGCTCGATACGGGGCTCTGTAGAACTCGGAAACAGAGTATTGCCGCCATAGACTAACCATAGACTACAATCGAGCCGCTCGTGGTACGAGGGTGAGTTCAAAATTGCCAACAACATGCCCGAAGAATTCGTTCGTGCACAAGAATAGTGACACAACTCAAAAAAAATAGATTTTCCAGGACAGCCATTTTAAAGTTTCTTGTTTCCTGCAAGGCTTGTCATGATTTTGGATTTTTTAAATTTTTACATCATTTTTGAGGATACACATTTGTGTTCACCTTGTATGTCGTTCTTCCACATAAAAATATGCGGATTTTGCTATACAGTTTTACAATAAACTCTAAATTGGACATTTTTTAGTTGTTTTACTATTCTTGTGCACCAACGAATTTATTTTCACACTGGAACTAACATCGGTGGATCGATTTCCTTTATTTTATTCTGCGATTGTTCAAATTATTCCAATCTTTCTAACATCACTTGAAATTTGTTTATTATTATATTTTTTATTTTATTATTATATTATAGATTTTTTTAAATCTTTCATCATTTTCATTCGATTCTAGGCGATCTAGTTTACACTGTACTGGAGTATATATTTTAATATTTTCAACCCTTATGTCGATAACCGGGTACCCACTTCAAAAATCTCTTTAAAAATACGTTAACGCTTTTGTTGACTAATAAATATATTATTTTTATCCGAAGAAACAGAACACCTAAATATCTCCGTTACTTTTCGTTGTACAAAAAGTCTTCTTAGGACAAAGTTACACTGTTCGAAGGGCCACATGTAACGGTGTAAGGAAACAAATTTTCAAGGTCATTTTTTTACGAGATTTCACGGTCATCGATGTTTTTTTAAATGGAATATCTTCGTTAACGTAATGTTGTAGCTGACAAAATAACGAATTCATCCATGTAACACAATATGACCTACAAATGTCCTCCAACCCAGAAAAATGGAATAAATAAAATTCAACGTGTAAGATTCATTTGCTTTATTTCTGTTACGCAAAATGTTCAAGAATATTC
>CM052196.1:18314356-18324830 GCA_028455805.1 Lasioglossum figueresi
ACAGGTAAAATCGACAAGCTTCTCGCAGAAATCAATTTTTCGGAGCAAAGTCATAGAAATTGACATTGAAATAAATGTACTTAAATATGAAAACCACACCAAATTTTCTATAAATTAGATACATAGGTAAAATCGACAATCTTCTCAGATATCAATTTTTCGGAGCACAGTCATAGAAATTGACATTGAAATAAATGTTCTTAAATATGAAAACCATAGTACATTTTCTATAAATTAGATACACAGGTAAAATCGAAAAGCTTCACGCAGATTTCAATTTTTCGGAGCACAGTCATAGAAATTGACATTGAAATAAATGTTCTTAAATATGACAACCACGCTATATTTTCTATAAATTAGATACACAGGCCAAATCGACAAGCTTCTCGCAGAAATCAATTTTTCGGAGCACAGTTATAGAAATTGACATCGAAAGAAATGTTCTTAAATATGACAACCACGCATTTTTTTCTATAAATTAGATTTACAGGTAAAATCGACAAGCTTCTCGCAGAAATCAATTTTTCGAAGCACAGTAATAGAAATTGACATCGAAATAAATGTTCTTAAATATGACAACCACGCTACATTTTCTATAAATTGGATACACAGGTAAAATCGACGAGGTTCATGCAGAAACCATTTTTTCAGAGCGAAGTCATAGAAATTGACATCGGAATAAATGTTCTTAAATATGACAACCACACTAAATTTTCTTTAAATTAGATACACAGGTAAAATCGACAAGCTTCACGCAGAAATCAATTTTTCGGAGCGAATTTAGAGAAATGGTCGTCGCGATTAATTTTCTGAAATGCATCGGAAGATGCATGGACAGCAGTTGAAAAGAGATGACGAATCCAGCGGGTCCAGCAGCGATGTAAACGGAAATCGTTGTCCAGAGAGAAAAGTGAAAAAGCATGTGTAAGCTAATAAACAACGAGTAGGAAAAGCCTGGCTGGACGTGTTAAACGGCCGTAACAAAAAGAGAAACTAAATAAGATTAACATTTTCATTGGCGAGGTTCGCCGACGCGTAGAAACGCGAATGGCGAATGGTCCGCAAAGAAAGATGGCGGCCGGTCCGGCGTGCAACAATAACATGGAAATGGATGCGGGGGACGCCTCGTATATCTTGCTGAACACGCGGCCGACTGCCCACCACCCCCTCTCCTCCAATCCCCCTCGCTGCCTTTTCTTTTTCACTGGTGCATCGTGAAAAGTTTATCGGTTATTGCGGCGAGCGAGCATAGTGACCCAGACATCGCTATGAAAGTTTTCCCCGGTGTGCTACGCCGGCGAAACTTCGCCATTTTATGATCGACTGTGACCGAACCGAGCTGCGCGATCCACCGATCTTTGACCGAATCCCGGCCGGGGGAATATCGATTCGATCCGGGCATATTGCTTCTAGGGAAATTTCCCAACCTGTGTTTTCCCTCCGCGAAGTCCACTCGCTAAATTCTTCATGGCGACGCGCGAACACAGACGCGAGAAAGGCGGGAAGTTTGCAACATTTAAGGGAGTAGACTCCTGTTTCCAGGATTGCAAGGGCGCGGGATTCGCGGTCTCATTTCTCGATAATGCATAGGTGGCGTCTTTGAGTAGTCAAAAGCGATAGATAAAAGATCAATCTAGGCCGCAATCGCCCTCAGAAAACCTATTTTTACGTTTACGAGGTGTAATTTGCATTATTCGGCAACATGTAGCTGTCGCCGTTTTATGAAAATAGCTGCATGCGCAGCTTTACGCTTCAGAATAATGCAAATTACGCCTCGTAAACGTAAAAATAGGACTTTTGAGGGCGACTGCGGCTTGGATTGACCTTTTATCTAGCGCTTTTGACTACTGAAAAACCTCATCTTGGCATTGTCCTAGATCTGCAATCCTAGAAACGAGTCTACCTCCTTAATACATGGTCCACCAGAATTGCAAGCCTACAAAATCGAGGCAATTTACTCGCTACTACCGATGCTGGAAAGTTAACCCTTTGCACTCCCGAATTATTTTTCAATTTTATCGCCGACAACTGCCTACTATCTCAACTGTTTTATTTGAAATTTACTTCGAAGGACAGTTCATTGACTGCTACTTATTTTAAACAATTTTCACTGCTTTACGGGCGTACATTTGTCTCTAGTCTGCTTCTGCTCTTGTTCCAAATAAATATTATATAGAACGACTGCAGGATTTTATCGAATAAATAGCCTCCTGTTTTGTAGAGCTTTGTTTAACACATTCGTGTTTTGTTATCTTCCAGTTGGTCGTGCGTATGGTTTGGTTTTTAACTAAACAGTTATGTGGATTTATCTAAGGCGGATCTGTGCGTTTATCTAGAACGGTTACTGACATTTCCTTAAGGTGGTAGACTCTCGTTTGCAGAATTGCAAGAGTGCGAGATGCGCCTTCTCATTTCTCGATAATACAAAAATGGGGGTTTTCGGTAGTAAAAACGCTAGATAAAAGATGGATCTAGGGCGTTATCGCCCTCAAATGTCCTATTTTTACGTTTACGAGACGTAATATGCATCATTCGGCAGCACACAACTGCGCATATAGCTATTTTCGTAGTCGTTGGACGTTTGCGAATTCATTGCCGTTGGCGAATTTTCTTGGTCCGTTCACGTTAAATTTTTCTTAGGAATCGATGATAGAAAAAGATTTCTTTTTTTTCTCGTTCGGAGATCGTGATTTATAGACTGCGACAGATTTTGTGCATTTATCAGACGAAAATTGGTGCAATATAAGACTGTAAAGACAATAAAAGAACTGAACGAAGTTGTCATATTCTATTTGGCTAATTCAACTTATTAATAGAGCAATTGTTAGGTTGTTGCATATAAAATGTACGATTTTTAGCAACAAATGTATTCTATCTAGAAATTTCCAGCATCTTGACTGTATTACAGTAAAAATAAGATATTATGATCATATACAAAGATTGTTATGATTTTGTAGTTCTTTTTTGGCATCAACGACTAGTAAGTTAATTAATCACCACATTTTGACCAAAAATCACATAAGAGTTATTTTTCCAGACATATAAACGTTGGTTGTCTTTGAAATCAACATTATTTAAAAGTAAAAATTTACAATAAATATAAAACTATAAAAGTAACAGGCACGTGGTTGCCGTACAAAAATGATAAGAATTAATTAATTTATACTTTGCGCGATTCTTACTATAATACGTGCTCTACTGAAGATATTTATTAAACCATTTCTTATGAAAGAATCTTTATAATTTCATTAATTTTGAAATAAAAAATCTAAAACCGGTCGTGCTACGTTTAGTGTTAAGGATTAGCTTTGTACGTCAAAGTTTTATATAATAAACCTATAGATTGTAATAGCATTCCTTGATCGAAACTGAACTTTCATATGCAGTAACCTTAATACATTTCCATTGAAACTCTGTACAAGTTTTATACTGCACGAAGATCTGTTGTCTGGCGATTTCAAGGGGTTAGGGCACAGTGATATTTTGGAAAAACCGAAAATTTGTTTTTTCAAAGAAAAATTACATTCGTAAACTTTAAACGCGTTATTCTCAGAGTTGCGTTTTCAAAACGATGTACAAGATATCTCGAGTGCTACCTTAGCAATTGAATTAAAATTTTACAGTTATCTTCATTATAATATCTGTTAGGCATTGACGATCGATTTTTTTCATCTTCCCTTTATTTTGTGAAACATAAATCAAAAATTAACAAATTTTCTACCGAAATTCAGTCATTAAATTTACGATATCTGGCATTTTGTTAATTTTCACGAAAATTGAAATTGGGATCGTCAATGCCTAGAGAATATATCACAGTTTATGAAATTTCTGGGGATTTTTACACATTTTATACACCACTTGGCCACCTGGAAGAAAAGATATTCCGAGCAAAGATGACGAAAGGCATAAGAACAAATTATTTTTTAAATGTTACAATCATTTTTTTATAGTTTATAATATAGTAAACCGAAATACAAAATCTTATATTAATCGATCTTTCACTGTTTTCTGTACTGTTGTTTAAAAATCTTATCTTTTCCGCACTTATTACTGTGCTTAAGGGTGAGACAAAAATGCTGATCGAACAGTGTTAATTAGGGTGTTAAAGTGTACTGTTAACATTACTGTTGTCGTATACAGCATCGTTAGATTGGTGGAAACCAGTTCTTTCGCGGTTATGTTTACACTGTGAATTTGATGTATTTCTGGGAGTGGGGGGTATCGTAGGGGTGGCGACGGAAATGATTTTTGCTCAAAGCAGCGATTGTTCCGAGGCAGTCCCGTTGGACGAATCGTCAACAGTGCACAGAAGTTGATGTAACGCGCGAGAGAACGGGGGTGCTTTTTCCGGGGGTTGGCGCGAGTAGGGGATAGAAAAGTAACGGAAACGGGGGAGCATTTTTGCCGGGGAAACTGATTGGAGCTCGTGACAGGGAGGAGCTGGAAAAACGGAATGGCTGGACTGACCAGCGTGAAGTTTTTTCCCGAGGCAGAGCAGCGGCGATTGAAGATCGGTGGATTCGGGGGAGGGTGAGTTATTCGTCGAGGACGCAGGCGACATATTTTCCCCGGGTCTCCGACGAGTTTTTGGTCGGTTACGATCGAACCCGTCGACGAAATAATTGTCGGAAAAATGCGACGGTGCTTACACACACACGTCGAACCGCCTTGAACACACACGTACACCTCGGTTACCTAAATTTACAGACCCGCTGTTATAAAACTTTCCACCTAAACTCTACCATAATCCGGTCGCATTACGGGACTCAACGAACCGCGAACTTCTTCCCATTCCTTCGCTCATAAAGAGGCGATTTAGAAGCTACTCGATGCGGACCTTGAACTTTCGCGAAGCCACTGTAACCGGGAAAAGGATAAGAAAATCGGGAAATGGGGAAGTGCTTGATAATTAAGATCCTTATGCGAGCAAGTCAACATTTTTTTGTTATTACCAGATTTTATGCATTTATCACAAAAATGGGCACGTGCAGTTTAAGGCAGTGGACGAAGTACGAAGATTTAAGGCCATCGGTGTATTCGTTTCAGCTTAATAAGACAATTGAAAGAAGAATGAAATTACTATTTGGGTCCAAAAAAAAAATGGGTATAAAGATCCACAGTCTGGTTGTTACTGTATATCGCACGGTGATCCATTATGTCATTCTATGTAGAGCAGGCATGTCGAACTCGTTTAACACCAAAGGCTTCATTAAGTATTATAAATTGATTCAGGAATAATGCGCCCCAAGTCACAGTAACAATTTGCATTATTATGAACATCTACAACAATATTTTAGTTATAGGTATGAAAAAACTAATAAAACCTGTTACAACATAATGATAAGAAAGTAATAAAGATCGATGCTAATCGCTATTTTAGATGCTTATTTTTTTGTTATTACTAGACTGCAGATTTTATGCATTTATGACAAAAATGGGCTCGTGCACTTTAAGGCAGTGGACGAAGTACGAAGATTTAAGGCCATCGGTGTATTCGTTTCAGCTTAATAAGACAATTGAAAGAAGAAAAAAATTACTATTTGGGTCCTGTGTCTTGCAATCGATGCAAACATTTTTATTTTGCATAAAGATCCACAGTCTGGTTGTTACTGCATATCGCACGGTGATCCATTATGTCATTCTATGTAGAGCAGGCATGTCGAACTCGTTTAACACCAAAGGCTTCATTAAGTATTATAAATTGATTCAGGAACAATGCGCCCCAAGTCACAGTAACAATTTTCCCCAATTGTGGACAACTACAACAATATTTTAGTTATAGATGTGAAAAAACTAATAAAACCTGTTACAACGTAATGATAAGAAAGTAATAAAGATCGATGTTAATCGCTATTTTAGATGCTTATTTTTTTGTTATTACTAGACTGCAGATTTTATGCATTTATGACAAAAATGGGCTCGTGCAATTTAAGGCAGTGGACGAATTACGAAGATTTAAGGCCATCGGTGTATTCGTTTCAGCTTAATAAGACAATTGAAAGAAGAAAGAAATTACTATTTGGGTCCTGTGTCTTGCAAGCGATGCAAACATTTTTATTTTGCATTAATATCCACAGTCTGGTTGTTACTGTATATCGCACGGTGATCCGTTATGTCATTCTACGTAGAACAGGCATGTCGAACTCGTTTCACACCAAAGGCTTCATTAAGTATTATAAATCGATTCAGGAATAATGCGCCCCAAGTCACAGTAACAATTTGCATTATTATGAACATCTACAACAATATTTTAGTTATAGGTATGAAACAACTAATAAAACCTATTACAACGTAATGATAAGAAAGTAATAAAGATCGATGTTGATCGCTATTTTAGATGCTTATTTTTTTGTTATTACTAGACTGCAGATTTTATGCATTTATCACAAAAATGGGCTCGTGCAATTTAAGGCAGTGGACGAATTACGACGATTTAAGGCCATCGGTGTATTCGTTTCAGCTTAATAAGACAATTGAAAGAAGAAAGAAATTACTATTTGGGTCCTGTGTCTTGCAATCGATGCAAACATTTTTATTTTGCATCAAGATCCATAGTCTGGTTGTTATGCAATAATATAATTACTTTCCACAGCCTCGGTGCTTGAAAGGATTTCAAGTTTCACTTTGTTTCATTTCTAAGGAGCAAAGCGAATTCGGAGAATTTTTCGATACCAATATTCATAATAAAATACTAATAGAAAGATTGCCGCGACTAGTACAAGCGGTAATATCTAATCGATATATCTAATTTTAGTCTGATATTGGTAAGTTTCCACATAGGTAGTTTTTAACTTAAAACGTTAGATATTCCATAAGAAAGTAATAAAGATCGATTTTAGTCGCTAATTTACATTCTCAGGTAACTTTTATGCGTTGCTATTACACATTTCGCAAGTGTCCGGATACATTTGAGCTGTAGCGTATACGGGGTGTTCATTTTAAAACTTTCCATCCGAATATATCGAAAAGTATGAAAGATATTAAAAAAGTGTAAAATACGTGTCCAAGGATTTCGAAACTTGTCGAATTGAACTAGTAAAATTCACAGTAAACTGTCCTATAATTTCGTCTTGATCAGCTCCTTCTACGAATTTTGGCTGGTTTCTTTTTAAATTTGTCACCGATCCTGTTTCCTTAAACTTTGGAACTAATTGTAACACGTACGTATAAGAAACATGTGTAACAGGATGTCCCTCATTAAACGTAGCAGCAGTTCGACGAGCACACTCGTCAGCTCCATAAATAAAAATTATTTCTACTCGTTCTTCTAAAGAATACACCATTTTATACAATTAATTGTACCACAGTCCGCGACAGAAAGATGGCACACCACGAAAATTCAATGTTTTCATCATTTGGACATAATAAATCTAGTTTTTCTTGGTACTTATACATTTTTATTACAAAATAAATTACATTACAAACAATGAAATTAAAGAAAATGTCCGTTTGTTTATGGAAACAAGAAAATAACAAAAATCGGTACGACAAAATGATGGCACATATACAAAAAAGAACGTAATTTACGTACATAAAATATATAACATTGTGTTTAATACTTTGCGTGGCCTCCATTATTTTCCAGAATAGCCAACATACGTTTCGGAAGCGACTTAAAGAGTTTTTTAATATATTTTGGCCGTATTTTTGTCCATTTTTGTTATGCACGTTTTTAAATCTGCAAAGCTTTGGAATTGTCTTCCACCTTCGTAAACATGTCTTGCTAGTTGTGCCCAACAATTTTCAATTATGTTGAGATCTGGCGATCTCGCTGGCCACTTTAAGACACTAATTTTGTTTTGCTCAAAGTACCGCTTAACGGATTTTGCGGTATGCACGCTTGCATTATCCTGCTGAAATGTAAAATTTTCCCCGGAAATTGTCTGTCCGAATTTAGTTAATCGTTCGTCTATCGAATCTATATAAATTTTGCTGTTCACAGTTTTCTTGATAAATTTTACTTCGGTCGCTCCTCGATAACCGATTCCGGCCGAAAGCATTACACCTCCGCCACCCATGTGTCTGCGGCTTAATATTCTTTCTTCTATCCGCGGATCGTGAAAATAGTGTGCGAAACCATCCGGCCCATCTAGATTAAACCTTTTCTCACCGCTAAAAATAACACGACGCCATTTTTTCTCCAATGTATGTGCTCTTGTGCAAATTTCAGACGCTCCGATTTATGCTGAACGAGTAAAGGTGGTTTTCTTTTCAATTTCATTCGAACTAAGCGCGGACATTCTTTTATTAACCTTTGCACGTTACGTACATTTGTATGTACGCCAGCTGCTTTAGCGATTTGTCGTGCTGTTCCCGAAGAATTCGAAGCTTCTTTTAAAATTGCACGTTTTCCGCGATCGCTTACCGCTTTCGGTCGACCGGAACACTTTTTTTTACCGTATGTTTTGGGATTTTTTAATAAATTATACACCGCTTTTTTACTTCGATGTATAATACGTGCAATTTTTGAAACCAAGTAATTCTCTTTATGCAATGTCAAAATCGTTTTTATTTCGACATCGGATAAAGATTTTCCACTACCCATAGTGTAATTTCAATAGAAGATAATAAGAAACACGCACAATATTTAATGCACGGTAAAATAGTACACGATACAAACAGTCCGACGGTCTAGCGTTAACGGCAGAGAAAGAATTTTAAGACTGTGCCATCATTTTGACGCGTCGGTGACCCCGATTGTTTACATTTAGACTAGAATCTGTAACCTCCGCTTAACTCCGTCGGTGTAAGTAACCTTTAAAGCTCCACCGAAGTACATACACGGAGAGAAATGTATCAAATTTCATCACAGTTTCAGAAATAGCAATATTTACGGGTGTGTCATCTTTTTGTCGCGGACTGTATATAGTATCTCTTATTACGATGATTCACAGTTGACTAAATAATGCAATCTTAATCAATAGAGGACAATTTTGTTTTCAAACGGTACGTGCCAGTACAAATGAAAAACATCAACGATTTGCGTCGCAGAACTGTACAGGAATGTAAATCTATTCCAACAGATACCTTCGAAAATGTTCGTTCACAATTTGAGAGAATCGTGTGTAATACTGTTTAGAAAAGAACGGAGAACATTTTGAAAATTTGTTATAGTTATAAAGAAATTACAAACTTTACTCTACTTCTCTTTAAATATCTTCGAAACTAGTGTGCAGATAAAAAAAAGTATTCTACGAAAACTGCTGGTCTTCTTACGTAGAATAAGATTCCATAACAAGAAATATAGGTTTCCATTTGATCAAACAAAGTTGACCTTCAAATGATCTTGAAAACGCCACCCAAATAAAAAAACTGATACTGCCCCCCCTCTTTACACCTCGAAATCCTTGGACACGTGTCTTACACTTTTTTAATATCTTTTATACTTTTCGATATATTCGGATGGAAAGTTTTCAAATGCACACCCTGTATATCGATACTGAACTGCGACGTTCTGATTTGGAACGACAAATATCGATTTCCCGAAGCCGTGAGATTAGGGAAAACGGTCAGAGCGGAGCATTGTCTGCGCCACGTCTGGATTCCGGTTAATTATGTTAATACGTCGCCGCGCGTTCTACCCTGCCCACTCAACGAGCGCCGAAGGACGAATGGAGAAAGAAGGAGAGAGAAAGAGAAGGAGAGGCGGAGAAAAATCCGCGTTAATATTTCAGTCACGCGCATACGTAAGCACCGTCGGTGTCTCTCGCATGTTCATTCGATGACTGTTTGCTAGCCGAAGAACGGCTTCCTCGAGCGCTTTAAATAAAGGCCGTTCTCCCCTCCATCGGGGCTTCCCCTCCAGCGCTGCTATCAGCTGACTGGCACACCCCTACCGCGCCGTCAGCTGTTGTATAAATATACGTGGTTGGTTGTTACGTTCACTCGGGTTAGGCTGCTGCTACGATAGACATCGTTTCGCTGCCACCGGTGGCCTGTTGTCATCGAGCCATGCGCGATGAACGATGCACGTTAAACGGTCATTCCTTCAAATTAGACAGAATTAATCTCAACAAATTTTTTGTACGTCTTCGGACGAATTAAAATTCATTAAAATTTGCTGTAAATGTGTTTTGATTTGCGATCGTAAGATTGTTAATAACAAGATGTAAACATGATCTCAGCGCAACGGTTCGATCAGAGATATACATTACATATATTACATATATATATATATATATATACATATATTACAATATATTACATTAAAGCAATTTTGCCAGTTTGATTAAACTTTCAACGTTTCGATCCCAATATGGATCCTTTTCAAGAAAGGAGAAAAAATTAGCTGTTTCTATAATAACATCGCTGTCGCAGCAAATAATATTTTCAACTAGATTTGGTTGGGTACTGGTACTTGATCCTCGCGTGGAACAATTTTTTATCAATCCATTGTTTATCCGTTTAATGTAGGTATTCGTTGAAATATTGTGACACCAACGCTTTATCGTTTATAGAAAAGTTCCTAGAACGT
>CM052196.1:18324930-18335000 GCA_028455805.1 Lasioglossum figueresi
GGGAAGACGTACGTTCGAGCTTTTGTTGGAATTTCAGAGACTGGAGGGAGAGAGTTACACGAGTTATACATTTCAAGATAACAGTTAATCTTCATGATTTTCTACATTCGTCCCCCATTTTCTAGAATCGTATACCAATAAAATTGTTAATGCTTTCGGCGCAAGGGTTCGATCATTTGTTACTTAATTTACACAGCCATTTTGCAAATTACTAAAGTAATTCCGACGTTTCGATCTACATTCGGATCATCATCAAGGGTAGTAATTTGCAGAATGGCTTTGTAAATTAAGTAACAAATGATCGAACCCTTGCGCCGAAAGCATTAACAATTTTATTAACAACAAATACGATCGATAGGAAGCTATAACTATTATATACCAATGCTTCGCAAGCTTTCCCATTCCTTTTTGGTAAAGACCGGTCTTTCTTCGCAAGGTTTCGAAGACTCTGAAAATCGAGCAATGAAAATTAATATATCGCGATGATAAAAGGTGTAATTTAAAACAGTAAAAGAGTTTGCACCGTAAGGTTTCCTTGGTTCGCAATCTGGTCGACGCACAGTAGTCACACTCGAGGAATCAGTTGTTAATAACGATTTTAGCGTTGTTTCAAGACTTACAGCTATAGCAAAGTACATCATTGGATTCCTCTTGACGTCAGCTGTAACACGAATGAAAGGTGTATTAATTGAAAGGTGTATAAAGCGATATACATTTGCAAAAAGCCGATACGATAAAGTTGATCTTTCAGCGAACGAACAAACTAATTCTTCGATTCATTGTGCGACGCGACGTCCAACCGACCGAATCAGAAAACGCATACATCACTTGGCAGGAAGAACGCTAAACGAGAGGGACCCGGTAACCTACATCTGGCCGGTTCCAAAACTCGTACCATTAACCGACGGTTAAATCGAGTACGCGGGAGAGCAGTCTGGCAAACAACAATCGAATCGGCCGAAAGAAAATCGGACAAGGTTGACTCGTCTGGTACCGGAATTAAGATGAACATGACGGGAGACACTCTCGCTAATCGATTAACCTTTGCCATCCCTGGACGTACATAATTTACTAATAGACTGCGACAGTTCACGAATCTGCAGGGTCGTAGAATTTTTAGTGAGGTGTAGAATCAACAAAATTTACCAACGTTATGGTTACACTGCGAACTTTATGCATTTATGATAAAAATAATTTGGTGAAATACAAAAATGAAAAAATATTAAACTTCATTTACGTCGTCACGTTGTTTTCGTCTTATCGAAATTATCGAAAGAAGAGAAATACATTTTCGTTTCATTTATTTCCCGTAAAGATTCTTAACGCTTTAAAAAGGCGAGCAAGTTGTTGGTCAAACATTCGTCAAAGAAAATGTGTTTTGTTATCGATCGTAAGATACGGATCTCCGATCTCCGATCGAACCTTTGCGCCGAGATCGTCAATACATCTTTTCGTCGAAATGCTTTGGATCTGTCAATTCTATAAAGAATAATAAGAATTCAATTTCTTGCTTTTCTAAGCAAGATTTTCATTCAACGATCGACTGTTTCAATGTAAAATAGCCAGTATAGATAACTAGCTTTATACGAAGGCACTCACCTGCTGTATACCACTGTTCTCCAAAGGGTAACTATCAACCCTTGCAAATTTCTGGGAAACAGTCAACCCTCGATCCATCACCAGGTTCGCAGCGTTCCGAATCGCTATGCAGGCATCGCTCGCAGAATCGAATAAAGCGTATCTACCTCGAGGACAGCGTTACAGGGGGGTTAATATCCGCGGCCGTAACTCAGCTAGTATCCCGGAAGCCCGGGAGAAAAAAAATTCACAGCAGTCAGCTGCACCGTTTCCTTTTTCTCATAGGATTCCTCCTCCCTGATCACGAGCTCCCATCAGTTTTCCCGGCAAAAATGTTGAACCACCGACCGGTATCGTCGAGTCAAGGTTTCTCACTCACTCTTTCTTTCTCTCTCTCTCTCTCTCTCCCTCTCTCTCTCTCTCGGGGTTTTCGACGTGGCTGGTTCTCTCTGCCACGCGCTGCTCCGTTCGACCCTCCTTCCCCATTTAAAACGGAACCGTTTCGCCGCGGTGTACGAAGTTAACGGCTCTAACGAAACGCTGATGCACGTTTTCAGGGGACTGGCATGGAGAAGGAGAACTCCGCATCGGGCGGAGGCGGCGGAGGTGGCGGAGGCGAAGCGGCGGCCACGGTGACTCCGGGCGCCACCTCCGCCTCCGAGAAACTCCAGGCGGACCAGGCCAATCCGTTGCTCGATACGTCTGCGCTCTTCGGTGGTAAGTAACTTTTTAATTTTAACTCCACCGCTAATTTATTTCCTTCCCTCTCTTTTTTCTACACACTTCGTTCTCCGTCTCTGTCTTCGTCGCGCGGGAAGCCAGGGAGGGAGAGTTTCTCTAGATCTATGGGGTACGAAGGTGAGTTGCTTCAACCCACTTCGTCCGGGAAAGGTTCAGAAAGGACTGCGTCTCCCAGACAGACGACACTCGTCCGTGACTGCACACAATCACCACAGTACACTCGCACACACCGCTAGAACCATGTATACGTACGCGAGGATTGCAAGGGTTCGGGATTCCACTGTTGATCACTTAATAATGCAAAGACGAGGTTTCTTAATAGTGAAAATCGCTAGATGAAAGATCAATCTAGGGGGCTATTTGCATTTCGCGGAGCAGCGACGGTGCTGCTACCTAGCGGTGGCTGTCGATATGCTGCCGAATAATGAGAATTACGCGTCGTAAACGTAAAAGTAGAACTTTTGAGGCAAATAACTCCCTAGATTGATCTTTCATCTAGCGATTTTGACTACCGAGATACCCCGTCTTTGCATTATTAAACAATCACGAGTGGAATCTCGAACCCTTGCAATCCTCGCGTACGTATACGTGGTCTAGCGGTGTGTCTGGATAGGAGACGCAGTCCTTAGCACAGAGCTAATGTGCAAATAATAGCCACAACTCGTAATCTGGAAATTTTAGTAGAACGTGGCTTTGTATAAGAGGATTTAACGCTGTATACATGATGTTGTTACGAACGCACTAAACACCTGTAGTACAGGAAGTAAAATTCCACTTCGTTTTTACTTCTATGAACTCGCGTATAAACGTCATGAACTTCCTTTTAATGCCCTCAGCTTAGTGGTAAGTGGTCTCGATGCATCCTTACGCGCCCATGGTTCACGCGAATGCTCGGAGGCCATTAAAATTCGAATGTCAATTCTCCGGCCACTTTGAACACTCGAAAATTATTGCTGCAGCGAGCAGAGCTCTGCTGAAAAATTTTTAGTTCTACAATGTCGAACATCGTTCTATTCTGCACTGATAAATACTGTCTCCTGTATTCATTGTAAACATTTTCATGAACAATCCGAGGGCGGAGACAGGAAACCATTGTGATCGGATGTCCATTGTCCGCGTAAAAATTTCAGGACTCCGTTGATTGTTTAGCCAGGGAATCGTGACGCAGACGGGGTTTAAAGGAACGGGATCACGGGGATCAGATCGACACGATTAACAATACGGTGATCGATGCACAAAGGGGTTGGATATCGAATGAGGTTATCGTCGCAATCCCTTTTACCTGTCGCCTCGCACTGTGTTTCATTAATCAACCTGTTTTCAGTGGCGCGAAATAGCATCGGAGGGAAGACGTAGAAATTCTAATTCTGGGTCAGAAGCGACCCTATCGATGGGGAATTAGTTTCTAGAATGATCTTCGGCATCGTTATACGCAAAATACCACCTGATTTAACCATTATGTAGCCAACCAAACTATATAGATTATTTAAAACCTTTTGTATTTAACGTATTTACACAGATTCTCGTTTTAAGACTGTAAACTAATTTATTAGCGAGCCAAGAATAGACGTTCACTGAAATTTTGTAATATTTTTAGAGGAACGTTAACAAATTATTGAAAGGAATGCAGTGGTAAATATACAGATTAAAAATCTTATAGAAAAAATTGTTTTCTTCGAGATCCACCGTCGATATTGTTTAAAGTTTCGGCCTTCATAGGTTTCACACGTTCGATATCGACTTCCGTGGTTCGAGCACAGTGTTCTACTTATCGTTTGAGACTGCGGCAGGATTGCACGGTGACCTTGAAACCGCATATTACGCGTAAGTTCAAGGTCGAACCTTTCGAGCATCCGCTGCAAGAACTCGCGATGCAACGTGCACACTCGAGATCGCATGGTTACGCACTCGTGACCTCGAGTGGCCTTGAACTCGATGCAACAACGACTTATCATGCAGCTAGAATATATCCTCGAACTCATCGAGTTCCCGATGGCAGCCATAAGTTCCCGCCTGATTCTTCAGGCTCTAATCTCCAATCGTTAAGGGGGTTGACTGTCGTTTCCAGGATTGCAAGGATGCCGGATGCGCAATCTCATTCATCGACAGTGCAAAGGTTTTTCAGTAGTTAAAAGTGCTAGACAGATCAATCTATCTTATTATTTATTAATCCTTCCACAGAAGACCCATATTTCGGCGAATTTATTCAATATTACCAAATTGACAGCACTTTATTCCTCAGAATGACGAGTTAATTCGACTATTTGAGTTCTCTATCACTTTCCAGAAGTTTCAGATGTTTTTAATTCAACAAATGACTACTTTACACAATTTGCACAAATTATGTTAAATTTGTATTGATTATTGTCAAATTTCCGTCGTCCCAATTTTACTTGACTTTCATCGCGTTACGGTTCATTGTTAAATAATCGTCCAACTTAAAGGATAATTAAATATCCTCACAAACTCAATAACTGTGGTGCGAGAAGCTAATCGCTAGGCTGTTTTTATGTAGTTTTACCATTTATGTAGGCAAATTGTTAGAAAGTGGAACCCTTTAAAATCTTGTTTTATCAAATATACAGTATATTATATTTTATACTAATTTATGAATCATCTGATCATTGTTACGCGAAGCGAAACTGTGAATTTCAATACCGTGACCTTAATTTTTTATAGAATATACATTGTAAAAACATGTTTTTGTATTCAAATTTGTAGACCGCTGAATGTTGATTTACTTTTGTTCAAAACATTTTCTTGTCACATTATCGGAACTGCCTGAAAAATCATGTCTGGATTAAGATCTTCCCCTTTGGGACGTCTGATATATCGAATTCCGTCAGAAGATACTCTATTAAACTTCGAAACTGAGCAATTGGAAACTATTAGACGGTTATCGTCTCTAATAAAATGCGATACTCTACTGAAAAGATAGTGGATCTGCAGCTGTATGCTTCCGAATAATGCAAATTACGCCTCGTAAACGTAAAAATAAGACATGTCACGGCGTTTGTGGCCTAGATTGATCTATCATCTAGCACTTTTGACTACTGGAAAACCTCATCTTTGCATTAAAGATCTCTGAAACGAGTCTACCCCCTTAAAATTCGGTTTCTCCGTGAATCAACTGTGCGTGAATCGCGAAACAAATTGGTCCGAGGCGTCTGAATTTCGTGAACGATCTCACTGTGATCTTCCATCTCCGCGATCTTCTCGTTCGCCAGCTTATGGTCTCTTCGTAGACCATCTAGCGCGATTTTTTCGAGCGACGAAGCGCAAGCCATCGGCCGGTCGCGTTTCTATACGTGTGCTCCCGGAGGGCAGCGAGCAGCACTGTTCGTCCACTTACTTTAATTACGCTACTTACACGTTCGCAATCGAGCCGACTGCTTGGTTAGCCTTTCCTCCAGCGATTCGAGGATCCTTCTGACGGGTTGTTCTCTTTTTATTCCTCTTTTTTCCCCAACCTCCATCGCGCCGAGGACACGCGCGAGCACTAGCTATGCTCTCTCTACTGCTTTCTCTCTCACGACGAAGTATCGCAGCGTGTTTCTCATCTGGAGTATTTACTTTAAGCGATTTCATACTGGGACAGTTCCTCGAGAAGCCAGTCCACCCCCCCCCCCCTCTCTCTCTCTACGCGAACCTCGATAACTTCCATCCGTCCCGGTGCTATTAACTAATTAAACGGTAACGCCGCACGCGGCCCACCGCCGTCTTCATCAACGATATTTAACCGGCGCGTCGACTCCGGAACCGTCAGGGAGAGAATTATCGAGTCTCTCGGCGCGATTTTCTTGTTACAATAATAATAATAATATCGCCGTTTCGTTATGCAACTCACGAAGAACCCCGAGCACCGCACAGTGGTCCAGGCGGCCGATATAAACGTTCATTTCGTAAAAATTGAGTTGAAACTTTCACAGTGCATACAATTCACACAGTTCTACAAAACGTATCTATTAAATTTTCAATATAGGCCTACATAAAAAAGTTTAAATTGCAACTTTTAGTATTTTTTTGAAGAATTCCAATCAATTGCAATTTTTGAACAAATTTCTTTTCATATCCTGTAGTAAACTAATTGTTCTAGCTTCTCAAAAAAGTTCAAATCGTTTGGTACAATATTAAAATAGTTATCGTCTTTTTTAGAACGTCTCAAACTTTTGTTCGCTACTTTAGTTTGAATTATTTATTGAATTAATCCGCTTTATTCGCGTTTAAAATCTATATTTAAAATTAATCAGTGTTTTTCACATTATTATTTTTTCGTATGCTAAATCGCACTAAATTAGATTGAATTCAGCTTTTATAATCCCGTTTGCGTTTCGCCGAACCGTGAATAATATTAACTCCACGATATTCTAAAAATTCTGGATTTCACTCAAACGGTTTTTACCGCAAAACCTCTACCGAGCTCTAAAAGTAGCCGATACATGATGCCTTATAAAAATAACAAGAATAAATTTATTTGAACTTTGGGCGGTTCATATTATAATACCTCCGCTATTAAATGTATTTATTAAATCATTTACCAGGAAAGCATCTTTATAATTTCAATAATTATGAAATAAAAAATCTGCAGCCGGTCATGTGACCGGTGGTGGTAGGTTTGTGTTGAGTAGCTAAAATCTTGTTACAGTCATAATAATAATATCGCCGTTGCGTTATGCAACTCACGAAGAATATAATAGTTTATTTCGTAAAAATTGACTTGTCTCGTATCGATATTTAATGCATCTACGTACATATTAGATTGTTGCATATGAAATGCCCGGACTTTAGAATGCAACTCTTAGAAAACGTTTCGATCAAGAAATGCTATTACAGTCTATAGGTTTATTGTTACTAAAAATGTTCAAGATTTATTTATTCCTTCGTCACTGACAGCAATTTCCGGATCGATTGATGGCGAAAATGTCGCAATTAAATGGCATCTTGCTTGATCCAGTGGTAATCACTAAATCCTTCTGTGGAGCTGAAAATGGTCACAGCTATCTCGAAATATTAGGTTGTTACATATGAAATGTTCGATTTTGGAATGCAACTCTTAGAAAACGTTTCGATCAAGAAACGCTACTACAGTCTATACGTTTATTGTTACTAAAAATACCGCGAAGAATGATAAAGATGCCTTTATAAGAAATGATTTAATAGATATTATTATTAGAGCACATGTTATAATAAGAACCACGCAAAGTCTAAATAAATTAATTCTTGTCATTTTTTTATAGGCAACAACGTACCTGTTACTTTTATAGATCGGTACGTTTAGTGTTAATATCCTATGTTCAATTTTACTTTAGATGTAAAATTTCACTTTTAAATAAAGTTTATTTCAACGACTGTCGTGTATTCCCTTTATATGACTGGAAAAATAACGTATCGATGATAGCATTAAAATAAAGTGGGATATGTGCGCACTAGTTTTTGTAAAGTTGGACTTTAAACTTATGTATTTTCAGTTTGGTATGTAAAAACTTGACGCTCTTGGTATCAAACTCTTGCCACAATTATTACTGATGAATTAGTATTACGTAGGATTCTAATTTTGCTTGAAAATGATCATTTTGATAGGATATTGTACAAAGCGTCGACTACAGTGATATTAAAACAAAGTTTAAAAATGCTTTCGAACCTTGTTTCAAGTGCTACGGGAACACCCCATGCTGCGAGCAATTTAGTAGAACCATGATCGCACAACTCTACGATTTCAACTCAAAATCCGATCTCCAGTGTGATTTGATTCGTTAGATTCGCGGATCATGGGATTGAAACTGCAGTTTCTTGATCACTGCGTTCTACATACATCTCCAACCGAGTTTAATCAACCTTTACCTCTTCCGTTCGCTCGAGCGTTCACACACAATGCTTTTACCAACCGCTTTTACCAAGATGGACTCTTCGTAGAAGTAGAAAAGACTCGGTGACAAATTGACTCAAGGGACGAAACGGTGTGGAACGAAACTGGCTCGAGTTTTACCTGATTGTCCAGGGAGGATGAGTGAACTCGTCCTCTGTATGCCACTGTGTCATCTTGTTTTTCTCGAAGACACACCAAAATTCTTCATTCGATCGAAATACTGTCGATCCTGAGCAACTTCGTCTTTTTCCACAATTGTGGAACATGAAATTTTTAATCTCGGATGACTTTCGTAAAGATTACTGGAAAATTCGAATCCTATGATATCAGATGATCCACCAAATATTTCAATCGATACATTGCATATTACGTAGAACGTTTACAATTCGATTATTCTGTCTCTTTAGAAAGTGTCGTATCCGTATCACTAAATAAAAAGTTTTCATTTATATTGAATAACACGAATAACAAAGTACGATCTTTCTCTACATTTGTAGAACTTTTTGCTATCGAAGCTATTTGAACTTGAAAATTAACCATTTCTTCCAACCTAGAATAATTCCATTTTATATGATTTTTTTCATATAATTTATTCGTACAATATACAGTGACTCTCGAAACTGTTGCAATGATTAGAATTATTGACTGAAAATTACAAAAAATATCACATAAACTCTTGAGAAAAATTAAATAAATATTATTAAACTTTGAAAAATATCTAAAATAATCATTTATCTTGATCCTTAATAGCATATATACTCTTTTTCTTTTAATAATGCATTTAATATTTAAAATTAATCAGTGTTTTTCGCACTATTATTTTTTCGTATGCTGAATCGCACTAAATTAGATTAAATTCAGATTTTATAATCCCGTTTGCGTTTCGCGGAACCGTGAATAATGTTAACTCCGCAATATTCTAAAAATTCTGGATCTCACTCAAACGGTTTTTAACACAAAACCTACCGAGCTCTAAATGTAGCCGATACACGATGCCTTATAAAAATAACAAGATTAAATTTATTTGAACTTTGTGCGGTTCATATTATATATTAATAGTCCGAAAAACACTGATTAGTTTTAAATATAGATTTTAAACGCGAATAAAGCGGATTTATTGAATAAATAATTGAAAACAGAATTATAGTGCGAAATAGACACAGCATAGTGAACGAACATTTAGTTAGATGATAAAAAAATTAGAACGGTATTCCTGATGGATTTTTGAACAATTTGGTGAAAAGTGTGATCTACTCAGTGAGATGCAAATGTGTTGAAATGCATTATCAAAACAAAACAGATTATACGAGATAGTATTAAGGACCAAGATAAATGATTATTTCAGGTATTTTTCAAAGTTTAATAATATCTTTTTAATTTTCATACAAATTTTTCAAAACCGTTTTTTGTAATTTCTAATTAATAATTCTAATGAGCTGGAGAATCATTGTCTCTTCGATTGGTGGTCCCACCTATAAACTATCAAAGTTTTTATCTAATATCCTATCTAAAATCGTTGGGAGATCTCCTTTCCATTCTGTTGATAGTTGGCAATTCGTTAAGGAAATGAGAAAAATTGTAATCCCTGAGGATTCCATGCAGTTGGTGTCATTAGACGTGACAGCCTTGTTCACAAACGTTCCAACAGATTTGGCTTTGGAAGTACTTGATAGTCGATGGGATGAGATTCAGGAACACACTTCTGTTGGGCATGACGATTTTCTCCATGCGGTTAAATTTGTTCTTTTAAAGGGTCTAGCAGACTAAGCATGGTGAATCGGCCCCACCCCGGGTATTTATTGAAATTGTGTGGAAAACATTGCTTTTAAGGTTGAAAAATAACCCCCCAAAATTTCAAGTCTCTAACCCTTCGTATAAGGATTAT
>CM052196.1:18342533-18361340 GCA_028455805.1 Lasioglossum figueresi
CCGGTGTTGCGCGAGGATGGCGAAACGATTCACAGTTTTTCGCGAGGGAAAGTTGTGCGATTTCGAGGGTCACTTCGTGTCCTTCCATCGGCGCGGCGTTTCGATCGTTTGATCCCGACCGCCTCCGTCGGTCGCGGCGCATTATTCAGCGGTGGATCCGCATGCAATTATTAACACGCATCCGTCAGGCATCGCGGAGCATTATGTTTACACAAACGATTCCCATTACCGGCGTTAAACATAATTTACAAGTTCCCGGGCCGCCGCACCGCTGCCGCGCCGGAGCAGATGAATCCGCCATTACCGCGACCGGTCCTTTATTACATCGTCAGCCGAGGCTGATCCTATATTTATAACAAAGTTAGCCGACGCGCGGTGGCTCGATTATGTTTAAAGAAGGGAGCTCGCCGGTTCGCGGCGCCTGTGACTTCGTTAACGAGAAATTAATTAGCACGAAGCCAGGAGCAAGACACCGACACCGCCTCCCGGGCACACTCCTCCACGATTTCCTGCCTTTTTACCCGGAGAACCATTTTACCCCGTGATCGGACACCGATTCTTCTTCTTTTCTTTTTAATTCGACTGGCTGTCGACGATTTTTGGCACCTACAACGAGGTTTCCGGCGACCACTTCATTTTTGAAAGCCCTGCAGTTCGTGGCTAAGAATTTTGTAACTGCGACAGCAATCTAAATCATAGCAACTCACTCCCAGTAACGCAATCTAATCATTTTGTTAGGGTTCGTTATACAAAAGACGATTGTTTGTGCTTCCTCTTCGAACATCAATATTATTTAAATTCTCATGGAAATGACATGATTGAATTGATTCAAATATTGCACAATGTTGATTGAAATGTAGGCTGGAATAAAGAAGATCGCATAAAAGCGGGGACATCTTCTCTTATAAAGATTTTACAATGTCTGTAATTGTAAAATAAATAATTTGGTAAACTGTGTGGTCGTCTGTTTAGTTTACAGAAATCGAAATTGAAAATATTTTTTCTACCTGGCCGTGATCGCAGGAGCATCGTCTCATAGAGAAAATAATCGAAATCATTCGACCAACCGCAAAACACAATAAAGCTGTCGCCCGCCGCGGGTTAGAAACAATTTTCCCAGCAACAACGATTCGTACTTACAAATCCGTCACACTCCGTAACGTTCTCTATCTCGAATTCACCGCGTGGCAAGCCGCGAATGGCAGAAACACGCCGGGAATCACGAATCGTGGGCGTCAAAGACTAGTATTTTTATAACGAACGCAAGGTAACAATGATTATTCGTTTCGTCGACCGAGAATGGGGAGAGGGAAGGGAGAAAGAAGGAAAGGAAAAAAGAATAGTGCTAGACCGTAGGGCCGTGCTCGGTGTTTCTGTCTCTCCGGTTAGGTTGGTCCGTCGCGTAAACGAAATTAAAGCGATTTGGAAGCGAGCCAGCCATCGCTGCGACGGTCGCAAACGCCGCGCCGCCAACCCCTCTCGGCATTCCGATCCCTCGATCGATCTTCTTCCTCGAGGGACAGGATACACAAGTATACAGGGTGAGCCACGGAACGTTATACGGCAGGATTATCCTCTTATTAATTGACCTATTCGCAAAATTCCTCAATCTTCGCCTGTGGAATTTATATTCAATGAAATGTGCGACACTTCTCAAATACGGCGATCTTCGTAAACTTCGTTGAATAAGAATTCTAACTTCCCTTTAGGACTCCGTCTCCTAGGCAGACGACACTCTCGAGAGACTGCACACAGTCACCACACTACACTAACACACCGCTAGACCACGTATATGTACGCAAGGATTGCGAGGGTCCGAGATTCCACTCCTGATTTTTTAATAATGCAAAGACGCGGTTTCTTAGTAGTCAAAATCGCTAGATGAACGATCAATCTAGGGGACAATTTGCCTCAAAAGTCATACTTTTACGTTTACGACGCGTAATTCTCATTGTTCGGCAGCATGTCGCAGAGTCGCGAGAAGCAATGGACAGACGACGGTGCTGCCGCCTATCGTGGCTATCGATATGCTGCCGAATAACGAGAATTACGCGTCGTAAACGTAAAAGTAAAGCTTTTGAGGCAAATAGCCCCCTAGATTGATCTTTCATCTAGCGATTTTAACTACTAAGACACCCCATCTTTGCATTATTATTTTTTATTTGCAAATTTGACACAAATAATCAATTTTTAAGACATGTCATCGTTGGTGGAAGGTGCTTAAAGATGATATACACATAAAATACTGCATATTAGACACAGTTAGAGTTTTCATTGTTCATTTTTTATGGAACGCAGAGGGAGAATTTTAATCGATGTAGAAGATCTAGTATTCAAAAATACAACCCATAGAATAAGTCTCGTCCACCGATAGAATGTGTAGTTTGCAAAAAAATGACCAACGAAAGGAAACCAGATATTTCTGTAATACTTGTTCCGTCACATTATGCATGTCACCATGCTTTCCAACCTTTAAAGAAAATTCCATTTCGAAACACACAGAAAAACAAATTTGCACCGCGATAAGTGCATAATTCTTTTTGCACATTTAAACTATATTAAATTTCCAACAAATTAGATATATGTAAGCAATCGCACACCGCTGGACCACGTATAGGTACGAGAGGATTGCAAGGGTCCGGGATTCCACTCCTGATTTCTCAATAACGCAAAGACGGGGTTCCTTAGTAGTTGAAATCGCTCGATGAAAGATCAATCTAGAGGGCTATTTGCCTCAAAAGTCATACTTTTACGTTTACGACGCGTAATTCTCATTGTTCGGCAGCATGTCGCGGAGTCGCGAGAAGCAATGGACAGACGACGGTGCTGCCGCCTATCGTGGCTATCGATATGCTGCCGAATAATGAGAATTACGCGTCGTAAACGTAAAAGTAAAACTTTTGAGGCAAATAGCCTCCTAGATTGACCTTTCATCTAACGATCTTGATTACCAAGACACCCCATCTTTGCATTATTATGTTTTATTTGCAAATTTGACACAAATAATCAATTCTTAAGACATGTCATCGTTGGTGGAAGGTGCTTAAAGATGATATACACATCAAATACTCCATATTTGACACAATTAGAGTTTTCATTGTTCATTTTTTATGGAACGCAGAGGCAGAATTTTAATCGATGTAGAAGATCTATATACAAAAATACAACCCGTAGAATAAATCTCGTCCACCGATAGAATGTGTAGTTTGCAAAAAAATTGCCAACGAAAGGAAACCAGATATTTCTGTAATACTTGTTCCGTCACATTATGCATATCACCATGCTTTCCAACCTTTACAGAAAATGCCATTTCGAAACACACAGAAAAACAAATTTACACCGCGATAAGTGGATAATTCTTTTTGCACATTTAAACTATATTAAATTTCCAACAAATTAGATATATGTAAGCAATCGCACACCGCTAGACCACGTATATGTACGCAAGGATTTCGAGGGTCCGGGACTCCACTCCTGATTTCTCAATAACGCAAAGACGGGGTACCTTAGTAGTTGAAATCGCTCGATGAAAGATCAATCTAAGGGGCTGTTTGCTTCAAAAGTTTTTGTTTTATATCGACACGATAGGCGGCAGCACCGTCGCCCGTCCATTGCTTCTCGCGGCTCCGCGACGTGCTGCCGAATAATGAGAATTACGCGTTGTAAACGTAAAAGTAGTACTTTTGAGGCAAATTGCCCCCTAGATTGATCTTTCATCTAGCGATTTTGACTACTAAAAAACCCCGTCTTTGCGTTATTAAAAAATCCGGAGTGGAATCTCGGACCCTTGCAATCCTCGCGTACGTATACGTGGTCTAGCTGTGTGTGAGTGTGCTGTGGTGACTGTGTGCAGTCACGCGCGAGTGTCGTCTGTCTAGGAGACGCAGTCCTTAATCGCTTCAACGTGTTGAAAATAATACGATAACATTCGTAAATTCATGAATATTGCTGTCATAAATGCATAAAAGCGATAAACATACGTAAAAATAAATATTTTGCCGTGGATAAATTTGTACATTTTAATAAAAATGTATTTTTGTTGGCGAGGCAAACAAAATTGTTGATCATTCTCATATTTTATAACCTCAGGATTTGAAAAAACATTCTTCGTAAAAGGTAACAATAAGGCCATTACCCTTTTATCTCGATCACCAAAGGACTGTTGTTCATCTGATTCTACATTCTTTATACTGCTTTAAATTGCATAAGGGAAAGTTTTATTATTATTTAGATTTCCACTTCGAGACCTGCCTTTTTAATATAGAAATGAAGCCCTCAGCGTTAAGTAAATACATTAAAGTAAAGGAGGAGCTCATTACTGCGGCACAAAAGTCACTAGGAATGTTCGCAGTGTAGTACATAATTATTGGACCGCGGATCTTTATGCAATTATGGCTTGTAGAAATTTTCAAAAAATGGTAGAGTATCAAATTCGACGGAATTTAGTACGATTTTTATTTATTTCTGATCTGAGGAGACTACTACCACGGAAAATAAGATCTGATTTGATTCGACTTTCTTAAAATTCGTCTACGGAAATTGCAAATTCCATAAATATCCGCAGTCTAATAATTATATATAGTGTGTGTAGAAAGTATTCGTACACCTTTTAAAGTAGAATAACTTTTTTATTATTGTACCAAACGACGTAATTTTTCTATAATCTGCAAAGAAGATTTTCCAAAAATTATCATTTACAAGGTTATATGCAAAAATGAAGAAGACATTTTTTTAAAACTCTTTTATTTGGGTCCTCAATGAAAATGTAATATATATGTTTTGTAGATCTATGTTAATTATACACATGCTGGAAATTTCATCGAAATCGAGTTGTGTGGATTTTAAGCAGAAACTGATCAAAAGTCGTGTAAAACTACGATTTCTACAATTTTTAACCGCTTGTAGCTCGCGTGTATGTTAATCGATTTCGATGAAATTTTCAGCATACGTGTAACTACTATAGATCTACGAAACGTATATTTTAAATTTTCTTTAAGGGCCCAAATAAAAAAGTTTTAAAATATCGTAAACCAATGCTTCTAATTGATTATGAAAAATAAGACCGTTTGGTACAATTATAAACAAGTCATTCGATTTTAAAAGGTGTACGAATACTTTCTACACCCACTGTATGTGTGCTATTAATCAACTTTAACACTAAACCTAACGAGCCTTAAAAGCAACTGGTATACGTTCCCTTATAAAAATGACAAGATTGATTTAATTTAAACTTGTGCAGCTCCTATTGTAATATGTGCTCCACCAAAGATATTTCTCGTATACAATCAATTCTTATGAAATTATTTTTATTATATCAGTAATCGTAAAATAAAAAATCTGGAACCGATCATTTTGACCGGTGACGGTAGGTTTAATGTTAAAAACGGGATGAAATTCCATTTTGGTTTTGTTAATGTATAGTTATTGGAGAACATGTAGGCATATGCAATAGACCTAAACTGTGTGTCTCCCTTTTTAGGTAATTACGAACTACAATGAAAGTTCTAATCACTGAAACCAGAAAATAAATAAATCGTAGGAAAAGTGGTTAAGAATGTAAAAGTATTGTCGGTTTGTTTTGAACCCAGCAACATTATTAACCCCCAAGTGGCTCCTGTGCCGGAAACAGACGCAGAAAATGTTTAGTTTGCACAAAGCGGTATAGTTGTAGTGATCGCGTTCCGTGGCTCACCCTGTATTATGTACACGCGCAACTCCGGCTTTCACGGAGGCCAGCTGAATCGCGATTGGACGGTTATAAGCGGAAACGGCGACGTTAAGGTGTAAAACCGGAGGGGATGTCGTCGATATATTGGATATCCGCGTCTTTCTGGCCTACAAGCTTAAATAATGCGCGGCTACGCCGGTAATTGCGTTGCATGCGGACTCCGCTGTCTCGAGGAAAAGCTTATTGGCTCGCCACGCGTTTTCCTTTGTTTGCGGATTAACCGACGCTGTACTTTCTCGGATTCGACTGCAAATTACCCGCGCTGTGTTTTCTTTTCTTCACGTGGCCGATCGGGCACACATTTCTGTCTTTTATTCAACAACCACCTCTTTCATGCGTGACCACTCATTCTGCCTCTCGGTTTCTCCATCTTAGCTGGCGATCTGCTGATTCGTCGTTACTTTCGTCGTTTAGATTTCGAGGAACGAAAGTGAAAGAGAGACTTGCTTCTTTTTTTAATCATTTCAACTTGACGGTAAAATACTCTGATGTTCTCATTGTGTTGGGCAAAATTAAGCGTGCACCCTTTAATAATTAATCATTTGTTTAATATTGAATCAAACTACTCAAGTTTCTTTGAGATGTTGACAAGATTAGTTTTCTGAGTGACGTATAAAAGAAATTAATTTAAAAAGCAAAGATCACTACATTCAACTTTTTGATATGTTTCTTATAATTCATCAAAATCGGTTAAAGTTGCTCTGAGCTATCGATAATTAAAACTGGAAAAAATTATGAGATTCTGTATGAAAAATCGTTAGGAAAACGTGTTATTTCCATCATCGTTAACATCCACTGTTTTTTAAACTGCAATTCGAGGTGTTCCAGTATTAATAAATAATAATTTGTTTAATATTGAACCAAACGACTCAAGTTTCTTTGAGATGTTGAAAGGACTAGTTTTCTGAGTAACGTATAAAAGAAATTAATTTAAAAAGCGAAGATTACTACATTCAACTTTTTGATATATTTCTTATAATTCATCGATATCAATTAAAGTTGTTATCAGGTATCAAAAATTAAAACTGGAAAGAATTGTGAGATACCGTATGAAAAATCGTTAGGAAAACGTGTTATTTCCATCATCGTTAACATCCACTGTTTTTTAAACTGCAATTCGAGGTGTTCCAGTATTACTAACTAATAATTTGTTTAATATTGAACCAAACGACTCAAGTTTCTTTGAGATGTTGAAAGGATTAGTTTTCTAAGTAACGTATAAAAGAAATTAATTTCAAAAGCGAAGATCACGATATTCAACTTTTTGATATGTTTCTTATAATTCATCAAAATCGGTTAAAGTTGCTCTGAGCTATCGATAATTAAAACTGGAAAAAATTATGAGATTCTGTATGAAAAATCGTTAGGAAAACGTGTTATTTCCATCATCGTTAACATCCACTGTTTTTTAAACTGTAATTCGAGGTGTTCTAGTATTAATAAATAATAATTTGTTTAATATTGAACCAAACGACTCAAGTTTCTTTGAGATGTTGAAAGGATTAGTTTTCTAAGTAATGTATAAAAGAAATTAATTTCAAAAGCGAAGATCACGATATTCAACGTTTTGTTATGTTTCTTATAATTCATCGATATCAATTAAAGTTGTTATGAGGTATCAATAATTAAAACTGGAAAAAATTGTGAGATACTGTATGAAAAATTGTTAGGAAAACGTGTTATTTCCATCATCGTTAACATCCACTGTTTTCTAGACAGCAATTCGAGGTGTTCCAGTATTAATAAATAATAATTTGTTTAATATTGAACCACACGACTCAAGTTTCTTTGAGATGTTGAAAGGACTAGTTTTCTAAGTAACGTATAAAAGAAATTAATTTAAAAAGCGAAGATCACGATATTCAACTTTTCGATATGTTTCTTATAATTCATCGATATCAATTAAAGTTGTTATGAGGTATCAATAATTAAAACTGGAAAAAATTGTGAGATACTGTATGAAAAATTGTTAGGAAAACGTGTTATTTCCATCATCGTTAACATCCACTGTTTTTTAAACTGCAATTCGTTGTGTTCCAGTATTAATAAATAATAATTTGTTTAATATTGAACCAAACGACTCAAGTTTCTTTGAGATGTTAAATGTATTAGTTTTCTAAGTAATGTATAAAAGAAATTAATTTAAAAAGCAAAAGTCACGATATTTTAACTTTTTGATGTGTTTCTTATAATTCATCGATATCAGTTAAAGTTGTTACGAGGTATCGATAATTAAAACAGGAAAAAATTGTGAAAAACTGTATGAAGGATCGCTAGGAAAACGTGTGAAATTATTTCCATGATCGTTAACGTCCACCGTTTTTTAAACTGTAATTCGAGGTGTTCCATTATGTATCGAATGATCGATGAACGAGCGTATGAATTTTTTCCAACCTCGCGATTCTCGAAAAGAATTGGATATTCAACAGCGAATATAATTAGCCAGCCGGCAATGTTTAACGTGCCCGGGAGATAATTCAATGGTTTGAATAACGAGGAACGTTTCGGAACAGTTTTGCTGCAGCTTCCTCGAGTGTGTTCTTTTCGCAACAGCTCGATACTTTTGCACGAGGGGCGCAGTGTCCGAGGTCGTATTGTGCCCGGAGAAAAAGGGGGCCTCGTCCATTGAAGAAGTTAAGCACGGCGCAGGACGTTCGCTCCCGGGATTACGCGAGTTTTATTCGTATCTCGCAGCGAACACGCTGAATGAATATGCCGGCGCGTTAAATCTCTCGGATCTTTCATCCCGTCGCCTTTCCAGCCGGTAAGATTCGCGTCGTTCCATGCCGCGCCGTTGGTCCGGGCTATTTTCTTCCCGGCACGTACACGTTCTCTTCTGTTCCCTTCTTCTTCTCTCTTCTTCGCCGGGGCTGCACCGACGGCAACCCAACCAGGGGAAAAAGACGAGGACAAAGGATCCCGGCCCGTATATTCCGTGCCCCGAAAATAGCAGCCCCGTAGTTACGTTATACCCGGCCCAACGAGCTCGCGACCTCCGCGGATTCTCCGATCGTAAAAATTTAATTTCTCCGATAAATGACTCGGAGATGTAAAACGAGCTCCATCGGACCCACCGATACACAGTGAATTGAAACGCGAAAAACGACGGCAACACAATCTTTAAAGTCATTTTTGAGCAGAAAATAGTAAATATTGGGTCGCAAAAAGAGTTCGTAGCGTTTTTGAAGCTAAACTTTAAGACAAGATATTTATTCTTGTACATAATGTTATTCTACAATGTATTTGCCGATGCGTTGCAACATAACCTTACAGAATATGTGTTCAACTCTTTTGTTTTACACACTCAGCGAACTGACACAAGCTTCTGGTGCCACCTACTGAAGAACACTACGTACTTTCTTTACAACCCAATACTTTATGATAGGATCATTTAATTTTTCAATATTTGAGGTGACAAATTACCGATGTAAGATTGTATTAGATTGTAAAGAAAGTTCGTAGCGTTTTTGAAGCTGAACTTTAAGACAAAATATTTATTCTTGTACATAATGTTATTCTACAATGTATTTGCCGATGCGTTGCAACATAACCTTACAGAATATGTGTTCAACTCTTTTGTTTTACACACACAGCGAACTGACACATGCTTTTGGTGCCACCTACTGAAGAACACTACGTACTTTCTTTACAACCCAATACTTTATAATAGGGTCACTTAATTTTTCAATATTTGAGGTGACAAATTACCGATGGAAGATTGTATTGGGTTGTAAAGAAAGTTCGTAGCGTTTTTGAAGCTAAACTTTAACACAAAATATTTGTTCTTGTACATAATGTTATTCTAGAATGTATTTGCCGATGCGTTGCAACATAACCTTACAGAATATGTGTTCAACTCTTTTGTTTTACACACTCAGCGAACTGACACACGCTTTTGGTGCCACCTACTGAAGTACACTACGTACTTTCTTTACAACCCAATACTTTATGATGGGATCATTTAATTTTTCAGTATTTGAGGTGTCATTTTACCGATGGAAGATTGTATTGGGTTGTAAAGAAAGTTCGTAGCGTTTTTGAAGCTGAACTTTAAGACAAAATATTTATTCTTGTACATAATGTTATTCTACAATGTATTTGCCGATGCGTTGCAACATAACCTTACAGAATATGTGTTCAACTCTTTTGTTTTACACACACAGCGAACTGACACACGCTTTTGGTGCCACCTACTGAAGAAGACTACGTACTTTCTTTACAACCCAATACTTTATGATAGGATCATTTATTTTTTCAATATTTGAGGTGACAAATTACCTATGGAAGATTGTATTGGGTTGTAAAGAAAGTTTGTAACGTTTTTGAAGGAAAACTTTAAGACAAAATATTTGTTCTTGTACATAATGTTATTCTACAATGTATTTGCCACTTTGTTCTATTACTTTTTGCCATTTATATGGTAGCTTGAAGATTCTATTCTTCCAGAAAATGGCCTCTTTCTGGGAGATAAACTGGTCCTCCTGATCCTTGCAAGCTTCAAAGAAGTCGGAATTTTTTCCATTCAGTAAATTTGCGGGGATCAAAATAAGTGCAAGTCTGATGGTGTTAGGTCAGATGAATATGGTGGGTGATAAAGGACATTCCACCCAAGCTGAAGTAACTTCTGCCTGGTTTGTATGGAGACGTGTTGGAACACGACGCCCCTTCGATTTGCTAATTCCGGTCGTTTTTCGACGATGGCTGCCTTCAATCGGTCTAGTTGGATACAGTATACATCGGAATTTATTGTTCTGTTATTCGGTAGGTGTTCGTGGTACAGAACACCTTTCCAATCGTACCAAATGCATAACATGACATTTTTCGGGTGAAGACCGTCTTTTGCAATGGTTAATGATGACTCATTTTGCTTTCCCCATGACCTCTTTCGGTGCACATTATCGTATAGCATCCATTTTTCATCACTCGTGATTAGCCGTTATAGAAATGGCTCATTTTCATTCCGTTTTAGGAGTGAATCACTTATGGAAATGCGATCCAATAGGTTCTTCTCTGTCAAATCGTGCGGCACCCAGACATCGTAACGACTTACAAATCCGAGGGTCTTCAAACGGTTCGCAACGATCGAATGGAATATCTGGGCAGTATCTACGATGTCCCGTGTCGTTTCCCATGCATTATTTTCGATTTCTGTTCTGATTACATCGTCGTCAGCAACTGAAGGCCTATCAGAACAATCTCGGTCTCCTCTAAATCGAAATTTCCGCTTCTGAAGCGAGCAAACCATTTCCGTACGGTACTTTCACCTATAGAACTTTCCCCATAAACGCTACTAAACTTCCGCACTGATTCTGCAGCATTTTGTCCCTCTCGAAAATAAAAAATCATCAAATGGCGAAAATGAATCTTATTCTCTTCCATGTTCAAACTTCTATTTGGTAGCTGTAAAATTGTCTAAACCAAAAATGACTGTCAAAGAGAGATGCGTTGAAACATAACCTTTCAGAATATGCGCACAACTCTTTTGTTTTTCTGAAAAATGTTACGAATTTTCTTTACAACCCAATAGTTTTGAATATAAAATAGAATAATCAAATTTTACCTGACTCGAAACATATAAAAGTTTCGAAAGTTAAACTTTCGGGGTAAAACGTCGCGTAAATATTAAAATAGAGGCTACACTGAGCAGCTCGGAATTTTTCCAAATTGTTCAAAAGCTCTAAACGACAAAAGATCGGGCTCGGAAAACCGATTAATTTTAAATAAATGATCAATAGATCTGCAGTTTACGAATTATCAGTTCCTCTGTAATATATTGAATGAAATGGTTGAATAGAGGGATCTTACATGATAATGCAATCACGATAAACAGATAATAAAAATCTTCCTATAAATATAAAACTCCGGCTTTAATATCGTTCAATGGATTCTCATTTCGTTTGTAATTTACTGAAAGCATCTGCGAATAGAGAATTTTTCTTTTAATCACGATTCATCTCACTTTTTGATATGTTCCTTATAATTCATCAAAATCGGTTAAAGTTGCTATGATAATTAAAACTGGAGAAAATTGTGAGAAACTGTATGAAAAATTGTCAGGAAAACGTATAAAATTATTTCCATCATCGTTAACATCCACTGTTTTTTAAACTGCAATTCGAGGTGTCCCAGTATTAATAATTAATAATTTGTTTAATATTGAACCAAACGACTCAAGTTTCTTTGAGATGTTAAATGTATTAGTTTTCTAAGTAATGTATAAAAGAAATTAATTTAAAAAGCAAAGGTCACGGTATTTAACTTTTTGATGTGTTCCTTATGATTCATCGAAATCGGTTAAAGTTGCTATGAGCTATCGATAATTAAAACAGGAAAAAATTGTGAGGAACTATGAAAAATCGTCGGGAAAACATGTAAAATTATTTCCATCGTCGTTGACATCCACTGTATTGAAATTCCTCGGAAGACCGTTGAATTTTAAATAAATGATTCATCGGTCTGCATTTTACGAATTATCAGTTCCTCTGTAATATATTGAATGAAATGGTTGATTAGAGTGATCTTACGTGATAATGCAATCACGATAATCAGACACAGTGCGCATTATTCATAGCCCATAAAAATCTTTGAATAAATATAAAACTCCGGCTTTAATATCGTTCAATGGATTCTCATTTCGTTTGTAATTCACTGAAAGCGTCGGCGAAGAGAATTTCTTTTAATCTCGATTCCTCTAAACTGAACCATAGAGACGTAAATTTGCACAAGAATTCGCGTTGCACAAACAGGAGCAGCGGAGAACTAACTGGATCAAATTAAAATGCATCGAGACAAAGCGTTCGGAATACAAATTCGAAAACTGAGTGAATGAAGAGAGCGTGGTGTACTCTAGAGATGAATTAAAAACTGCAAATTCAGAAAAGTATTATATGTATGTGTGTGTTGAACAATGCTAACAATCGTATTCCTAATGTTATTAACCCTGTGGTGGACAGAAGGGAATCTTTGCCAAAATATGCATTTCTGCAACAAATTTTATACATTAAAACTTTGCACGATCTATTTGATCTGAAAGATTTTCGTACATGCTCTTTCACTTTGTCCATATCAAAATTGAATGCGGTTACTCGTACCACGATTGAACGTCCAGCAATTCGCTAACCCATCAACGACGGAGTCTGGGTCTTTCTTGAACGGTATATTGAAATGATAAATGAACAACTAAACACTTATGCTGTAATAAGTGCTGCAAATAAATACACATTTTACAACAAGATAATGTCGCAGTCCACGCGGCGAAAGCGGTCGAGAAATTATTTCTTAAAAAATTATTCGTGTTTTGGAGTGGCCAGCAAGATCTCCAACCTCAACATTATTAAAAATTTTTGAGGACATCTTGCCAGAGCCGTGTACCAAATGGCAATTCTAAAATATTTACGATCGAAAACAGTGAATTTTGGACGAATGAGATAATATTAGCCAAAACAGTATTAAAAAATTATATAAATCTTTACCAAACCGAATGTTTGAAATCATTAATTGTAAAGGAGGTCCTACAAAATATTGAGCACTGACTTTTACCGATTAATTCTGAAATATATCAAGTTTTTCGTTAAGTGTGCTATCATTTTGTCCCTCTATTTTTCGTTAATAATTCTACTTTTTTCAATAAAAATAGATAAGTTAACGAAGCTTCGTTTCATTTCATTCATATATGTTAGGAAAGACACACTAAAAATATGTGTATAAAAAATATTAAATCTCCAACGTTTAATAAACAGAAATTACATTAATTTCAAAGTGTACTATCTTTTCGTCCCAGAGTTTAGATTTATGAGAACGTAGATTCTGTAGCAATTCGAATTTGTACGAAGGGTTACTTGCATCTTCATTTCTCGGAAGAATTTCAAAGTTCATTCTCTTCAGTGCCGAGTTGGATCAATTAATTTTGTAGTATGTACTATTTTGCAATGAACGCAGACAATTTTTATTCTGCACGAAGATCCACAGTCCAATGATAAGCATTTTGACAGAAGACTCTTTATCCATTTTTTAGCAGAGCGATTGATTAGAGTATGGCAAACTGAACATTTCTTATATAAACTCGGAAGCGAAAACATTCGTGAACTCCGCCGTTATAAATATTAACCCTTTGCACTCGGAGCCATTTTAACTTGAAAGTCAAACATTTCTTCCGACCTAGAATAATTCCATTCTACAATGATTTTTTTCATTTTATGGATATGAAATTGATGTAATAGCTCATGCACTACTTAAACGATTAGTAATTGGTTAGATCCCAATGTACTTAATAATGTAAACATTATCTTGAATAATGGTACAACAATTTTTAATGGTGACTCTGAGTCGCCATTCGAGTGCTAAGGGTTCAAATATACATGAAATATACATAAAATTGAATTTCTAACGTTTAATAAACAGTAATTACATTAATTTCAAAGTGTGCTGTCTTTTCGTCCCAGAGTGTATAACTCACATGTAACGGACGACGGCAACAATCGTTTTGCGAGAGATTCAAGACGCAGAATAACGAGCAGGTCCTCTCGAGCCAGTTCCCAATTTCAGTCACGGCGGCCAGGCAAGAACCATTCGTAACTCCCGGTCGGTTTCCATCGCGTTCTCATCATCCCCGGATATGCACCTCCCTCTCCTTCTCTCTCTCTCTCTCTCTCTCTCTTCCTGCAGCAGCCCCTCGTTGAACAACCCCCTGGCCTAGCCCCGACTCCCACTGGCCAGAGCACAGCGATCGATTTAATAACACGGCCATTTTCCCAGCTCACGGACCGAACACATTCCCCGAACCGCTGCCGTAACGCTTCTCTTCATCTACGATCTATTCTCCTAACTTGTTTAGCTTCCCTCGCGGCGTCTCTGCTCGCTCGCTCGTGTCGCCACCCCCCTTCAACCCCCATGAACCCCGGGAACCGCCACCCCCGCGGCTCTCGTTGATTTCGCCCCCGTGAAACACCGTGATTTGTTACTGATTCGTTGAACGAGATCGCGGCTTCGTGGCTCGTTGCCTGGTTATATCTTTGACGGATCTATTTTCATGTCAGAAGCCAAGATATCAGCCAGCGATCATGCTAAGAATTCTGCGAAAATGTCTGCAGATTCAACTGTTTCCCTAACGATGCTCATTTAACCCTCCGCAAACCGTGTGAACAAAGATCACACCCTTAGTGGGCATAATTTTATCCCCGTCATTGTGCATCTACGCGAATACATCATTTTAATAAATACGTAGTTTAATCTTTTTCATTTTTAAAAATGCAAACATCTGTTTATCAATACTTTGCCTACCGGAAGTCTATTAATTAATATAATTGTGCTGTACCAAAAGAAAGCATAGAAATTTTTTTATTCATAGCAATCTTGAATGAAACTATTAGATAACGTTATCGAGGGTGATTTGTTAGTTCGCAATGACAATTGCTGTCGCTGTTGAAGGTTCTATTTAAAAGTGTTTAGCCATGTACCATTGATTTTTCAAACTTATGCAATAATCACCGGTCGGTAATGTGTTAATAAGCTATTAGGTGTGCAAATGAGTTTGGTGCCTTTTGAGCATACTTTTGATCTTTATTTATAAAAAAAAGGAATACACGTTACGTTTCGAAGCACCCAAGCTTCTACAAACGAACGGATATTGCTTGTCGAGTTACACCAAGTTCCTCGGCAAGTTTCCGTTGTGTTTGGCAAGGATTTTCATTCAATAATTGCTCCAATTCCTCGCCCTGCACTTTTTTCGGCATTCCACTGCGTTCTCCATCACCGAGATCAAAATTTCCACTACGCAACCTTTGGAACCACTTCTTGCATATTTTATAGGTTACAGTATTTTCACTTAACGCGGAACAAATCATTTTCGCAGCCTTAGCAGCATTTTTCTTTGATTCAAACGCAAAAAGAATACAGTGTCGACTGTGCTGTTTCTTAAAGTATTGTTTTTTGAGATTATGTACCAATTAGCGTAAAATGTAGCGCGTGGAGAAAATTTTAATTTGAAATGCAATCACAATTGAATACACGTAAAGGCACCGAACTTATTCGTACACCTACTAACTAGACTGCGGATTTTATGCATTTGTGGCAAAAATGAGTAGGTGGAGCTCGCAACGGGAAAAAGATTAAAATAGTTTAACAATGCTAATATACTATTTTTAACATGTAAAAATCGTTAATGAGGAAAATCAATTTTTACTTAGCTCCTATAGCTTGCAGTTGATGTATAAAAATTGTATTCCGCATAAAGATACGCAGTCTACTAACAACTATCTTGCATAGATTAAAATTGCCATAAGTCGCCTTTAAGTTTTTAAGAATGAACAGAGCAACATAAATCATGGCTACAAGAGTCTGTACTACCGAACCTGCCAATAATTCGGAAACGAATCGTGACAATCGTGCAAAAATTATACCGCGTCATCGTGAAACATGCCAGAGCATGTCCACAAATTTCCAGAACCCTTCAAGCATAATTTCTCGAAGGACGTCTTGATTCGTTTGAATTTCCGAACGTTTTTAGACGTCCACCAGGGATCGATGGATCTCTCGGTCGGCTTTTACGCGGTCGTAAAATCGGCCGTCGAACGAACGTGTCTTGGCATAAATCTGTGCGAGCGAATCCACACATCAGCCTCGGAGCACGCGCGATCCGGCGCTCTGTGCTCGCAATAACCGAACTTTCCGCAACGAGGACGTTTATTGCGCGATTTTAACGATTTTAACGGCGGCAGAGAGCTTTCGGTGTGGCCATCGATTAGGGGGAAAACAATGCACGGCATTCCTCCCCCACCAGCAGCTCTGCCACCCCTTCGGGTGCCAGGAGTGGGTGGGTCCTTTATTAACGTGCTGGGAAAAACAGGAAATTAGCGACGCGCCGCGACCGTCGCTAACAGTTGACGCCGAGGATGATAACGTCCTGAATGAACGACGATGACCTCGTCGGATTCAACGCCTACCCTCGTTTTCTCCTACCCCTGTTCCACCCCCGCTTTCAGGGCTCAAGCTCTTTTTATTTCGCTCTTTTCGTGCCGACGAAATAGGACAAAACGAACATTGAACACGTTATTTGTTGATGCCTCTGTTTTGGTTCCACTTCAACAACGATGTGCCCCGAGTTTTTCTTCTGCAATAATAGACAGCGGATTTTATGCATTTATTAATGCAATTATTTGATAGAGTTTAAAAATACTGTTATATTATATTCAACCTGTTAAACGTATGAACCCTTTGCGCTCGGAGCTATTTTAACTGGAAAATTAAACGTTTCTTCCGGTCTAGAATATTTCCATTCCCTATGATTTTCTAAATTTTATGGATATCAAATTATACAATTAATATAAAACAGACAAGAATTTATTTATTTAGACTTTCCGCGATTCTTATTATAATACGCGTGCTGTACTAAAGATATTTATTAAAGAAATAAAGAATCTGCAATCTGTCATTTGATCGATCGTGATACGTTTAATGTTAACCCTTTGCACTGCGAATTATTTTTCAATTTTATTGCCAACATACTCCCTACTATTTTAAGTGTTTTATTTGACTTTGAAGGACATTTTCTTGACTGCTACTTATTTTAAACAATTTTGTTTACTAATCACATTACTAATATAGCTCTCAAACTTTGTTGCAATTTATATTTGTGTGGCTTATATTTGTTTTTAACTAAAAAGTAAGAAATTAAATAAATAAAGGAAGAACCAAAATACATGTAGAAACAAAATCCCGTTTCATTTATATTTTTCTTTCTCTGATGTCGAGTCACACTCGACAAAGGAGTGCAAAGGGTTAAGGATTAGGTTTGTTCCTCAAAGTTTTATATAAGTTAGAGTGGGGTTAAAAGTTATTTGGTTGTTGCATATGAAATGCCCGATTTTTAGCAGTGACATTAAACAAACGCAATTTCGTGCCCAATGTATTCTATCTGCAAATGTCAAGTTTCATTTACAAGATTGTTATCTTAATTTTGTAGTTCTTTTTTACCATCAACGACTAGTAAGTTAAATGATTTTACCAAAAATCATGTAAGGTGGAGTGGGGATAGTGCGTAAACGGGGCAAGCGCATCAACTGGTTATTTTTATCATAATATGAACGAAATTTCTCTAGCTTGTATTTATTAATGTAGTATAAGTTGGTATGAACTATTCGACATAGATGTTGCCCAAGAATAAAGGTGTTTTCCTCGCTTAAATCAACCAATGCCAAACAGTCACGTGAGAGGTACACGTACAACTTTTAGGTTACCCTGAACGTGCAATAGTTTACAAGTTATTCATATATTCTGTGTTCTTGTTTTAGGCAAGTACAACAAATATTGATACAGGTTTACATTAAATAAACCGTTTCTATTGTATTTTTGAAAATTCATTGAGAAAAACACTAAGATGCTCTTGCCCCGTAAATATTATTACACGGGGCAAGTGCGCACTATCGCGGTGGGGCAAGTGCGTACTGTATGGGTTAACTTGGGTTCGTTTACAACTCGTTTCATCGACACGATTTAATTAATTAACTTTCGTCGACACTATGTTTTCATCGACATTCTCCTCCTACCTCTAACAATGACAATGATAATTTATGCTCTATCTGTAAGTGCGATTTACAGTACAGTAATGTCCCGATTACTGTCAAACAGCCGTATTTTTCGTTGACCTGTATTGGTCTGTATTTTTGTTACTTCAAAGGCGAAGCCGAACATAGAGAAGGATAGAATGAAATTCAAAGGTGAAGCCGAACATAGAGAAGGATAGAATGAAATTCGAAGGAGAGTCCGAACATAGAGAAGATAGAATGAAATGCAAAGGAGAAGCCAAAGTCTCCGAAGTCTCTTTCTTTCCAATACGCTGTCCTTCCTTGCGACCGAAACTTGAATCGTCGATTTAACCACTAAATACAATTGGAATTACAGTGAAATCCGCATTACTGTCCTTTGTTTATACTCGGTTCACTGTCCAGTGCCTTCTCACTCAACTGGCGGCCGACACATTGACTCGAATGAATCGAAATTTTCAACTTTCTTAATTTTCATTATTTTTTTAATGAAATTTCACTATCGTATTTCTGGCATTTTTCTGATTAATATAAGACCAA
>CM052196.1:18361440-18372818 GCA_028455805.1 Lasioglossum figueresi
TTCAATTGTGTCGAATGGACATGGACTCTTCCAAATTTTATAACAAATCTAGTTGTTATTTTTTTTGATTTGAAGCTTTTTAAATTATGTCGAATGGACTTGGGATTTTCTAAATTTTATAACAAATCTATTTCTTAATTTTTTCAATTTGAAGCATTTTCAATCGTGTCGAATGGACTTGGGCTCTTCCAAATTTTATAATAAATCTTTCAAATTATTCGCTTAATAATTGTTATTATTTTAATAGGAATTGTAAATTTAACTCTCCTAGATACAGGTAAGCAATGTGACACATTGGTATCCTATACATGTATTTTGAATTTTATTGAAACGCAAACTCTTAAATATCTCAAATTAAATATAAACGGACTAAGGTCACTTCCAAAATAAACGGCTCATTTCATAATTCCGTAATTCTATTCTCATAATTTCTTAATTATTTATCTATTTTTTGTGGGCGAGATTTACCATAATCCTTTAATCGGCAATCTTGGAGTCTAAGGACCTCGTCACACATCTTCTCAGTATCCTCGGATTACACACAACTTTGTGCATAATTGCACTCCTGCATCCTGTCCGATTCTCCGGATCTGTAAAAATGTAGAAATCCACTTTTACAAAACTTTTGAAAATGCAGAACGCACGCAGCAGCCCAACATGCGCATCGAACAATTATTTCATAGGAGAACACGGAATAGATTCGCCGTAATCCACGATAATGCGATCGCATAATGAATTACATAACAAAGCCCGGGGGGCTACGGGGTACGCGCGCGCGCGCGGACGCGGACTCGTGCTCGCGCGTAATTGTTAATCGCGACAAAGCGGGGATAGTTTAATGAAAATTGTTGGCGGTTTATGAAAATTAGAAAGTATCGAGGTGTTCCGGCAGGGCATTTTTGCGGCGGCGCCCCTGCCAACGGCATTACCATAACGAGTTCTTAGCTTCTGCAATTTAACGAGCTTCCTGCTCGCTGCAGTACCGAGCGGGTGCCGCCGGACCGTTGCGAGAACCCGGCCCGACCATAATTATTATTATTATTGGCGACGCGACTTAATACTTTAATCGTCCCTCGGCTGATAGGGTAAAGCACGCACCCAATAATTCCAATCTGGATGATTTAGTTAACCCCTCGCACTTTGCCTCGCTCTGCGGAGAACCACGGTTATTTATTTAACCCTCGCACGCTTCTCGAAAATACTTAATCCGAATAAATTGTATCTGGTTCGGAATTTTATGTTTAACCCTTATGTAGTCAACCAAAATGTACAGATTATTTGAAACCTTTCTGTATGTAACATGTTTGCACAAATTCTCATTAGAAGACTATAAATTAATGGGTAAACTTTACTTTACCGGACTCTAAATTTTTGGCTATCTCCTATAAATTATAGAACCTGCTATAACTATATAACCTGCAGACCAAAGTTTCGATCCTGTAGGATCAATGGTTCAGGAGTTATGGTTGCTCAAACTCGAGCAATTTACAGTGTTTTTGACAGATAAGGGCGCCGCCATATTGGTTTTCTAACGGGCACAGAGTTGTGGGAACGTTCTTAATAAATAAGCGTGTTGTATCTGGTTCGAAGGTTTATTCCAGAGTAATAATTTACAAAGGAAATTCGTTGGTAGGGAACCAAAACAAATGAACGTTAACAAATAAAATGAACGTTGATAAATAAATCGATACTTCAATAGAAATTTACATTATCGACGTCTGTCTACATTATCGACATCTGCCACAGAGTAATATCGCTAACACAGAGAAAATATTTCAGGAAATATTTGAGAAGAAATATCGTAGAAAATATTAACAAAAACCTAACCCAGACCAGTTAAAACGCAACATCGTGGCCATGTCTTCCAAAATTCAAACAACAATCGCAATACCCGCTCTATATTATCGGCATTAACGCGTGCCCGTGCTGCCATCTAGCGGTTCTGCTCGGTAAGCGACGCGCGATCGTCACTGCTAATCAATATGGCGGCGCACTTACCTGTCAGAAACACTGCAAATTGCTCAACTTTAAGAGACCATGACTTCTGAAACATTGATCCTTCTGGATCGAAACTTCGATCTGCAGGTTCCCCGGGTACAAATCTACTAGATTACATACCAAATACATAATAATTTATAAAAGAAAGGCAAAAATTTGGAGTCCGGTAAAGTAAAGAGCAGCCAAATTAATATTATATATTAACGAGTAAAGAATGGACATTCAGAGAAATTTTGAAACATTTTTTAGAGTAACATTAACAAATTGTTGAAAGAAATACAGAATAACGGGCGCGTTGTTTCGGCGCAACAAAATTTTCTATATTCGACAATCAATCAGTAATTTCTCGTGCCGAGCACCGCCGTTTAAATGATTCTGTGATTTTACTGGGGCGCTTGTTCGCGAGCGTATGATAACGGACCGCGATTTATTTTCGACCGGCCGGTTCTATTATTTAAACCCACCTTCGCCTGTCCCTGTTCGCATCTCCCCGTTGGATGTTCGCGCGGCAAGGTTGCAGTGTTTCTCTCTCCCCCTGTTGCAACTTTCCACCCCCGTTATGCAACTCTCCACCCACAATGCGTTTCGATGTCCCTTTAACACGGTTACGGAACGGAAGCAAAATATTTCGGCAGTGCGTGCGACCGACCAATTATCCTTCGGTCTCTCGAATTTATAAACATTTTTTTATGTCTCTGCACCTCTTTTACCCCTGCAACCCTCCATCACCCTATATCAACCCCTTTTTTTTAGTTTAAAGACGAGTGGAAAAAATACCTTTACGTACACCCCCCCGAAGGGGGTAGAGTGGGGCTCGGGGGAAACAGGTCTTCGGTTTCCCAATATCCACTAAAAAAACCACGCGTCTAGCACTAAGAGCCCTTTTCTAGCTCTCTTATGTCCTTGAGGACAAACGGGGCCCGCAAATTGCACTGTCCAACACCAAATTTGTTTCCCAATTACTGTTAGGTGGTTCTTATACAGTTTTTTGCGCTGATTCCGAATCTGCCCTTAATTTTTCTCCTACACGCACAGTTTTTGAGAAACATGACTTTGATAAAAAAACGTATTTTTCGAATTTAAACAAACATTGTGATGTTATTATAATAGATATTGAATTGTTCTTTACAGGAGAAGATTCTGTAGACTTTCTGGAATCCAGTGATATCCATTGTTAATACATTATAATTGTTTAAACATGTTTAAAGACCGAGAGACACCACTTTTGCACCATTTTTTGAGAATATTTTTGAATTTATCTCAAAAAATAAGGTTCCAGCGGAAAATCGAACTACACCACGCGATAGAGCAGACTTTTATCTTGAGGAACCACTCTTTCAAGTTTCCAACGTCGACGTTTTTTTCGAACCAGAAAGCGAAATATCGACCGACATGAGTTGCCGCCAGCGGCGCTCACCACTAGTATCCCGTTTAAACATGTTTAAACAATCATAATGTATTAGTAATAGATATCACTGGATTCGGGAAAGTCTACAGAATCTATAACTGTAAAGAACAATTTAATATCTCTCATAATAACATCACAATATTTGTTTAAAATTGACAAATACGTTTTCTTTTCAAGGTCATGTTTCTCAAGAATTGTGCCAGTAGGAGAAAAATTAAATGCAGATTCGGAATTAGCGCAAAAAAACTCTATAAGATACACCTAACACTAATTGGGAAACAAATTTGGTGTTGGACCGTGCAATTTGCCGAGAGGGGAATGCAGTGTGAAATTAAATGGGGGGAATCGGGAGAAAAAGAATACAACACTGCGGCGGTATATCGGCGCGAGTCATTGGTGGCCTACGTCCCGTTCATTATTTTATTAATTATTTCGATAACAAGAACCCCGCGCCGAAAGAGGAGCATTTTCCTATCGTAATTTAAACAACGCGGCCGGCGAAATTTCGCGCTGTTCAAATTTGATGGAGGTATCAGTTTCCATGGCCCTCCCAGTCGTAATTATCCGAGCCCGTCGCGAATTCGAATGGCTTCGTTATGGCCGAATGCGTAAGTATTCGTGGATTTAATAAATTCGTCCATTCGACAGCGTTTGACTCAGGAGGATGTGCTAATCGATTGACTACTTTTTCAATTTGTTAAACATTCTATACCTCCACCGTTTTGGATCTTGATTTAATCAGAATCATGAAAAAAAGACGAACAGGATTAACAATTGTTCGGGCTGCGTTAAATTATCGATTAACAGCTCCTAGGATTTATCAACCCGCGTAAACATAAATGAAACTCTCATACGTGCCACACTGTCCACACTGACCGTTCACACGTCGAACTTTGCTAAAACACAGTGTTGAACGATCAATAACCGCTGTCGAAGATTATTTCGTCCGCGTCCGGTGTAAATGGGGGATAACCGTAAACGTAACAGATAAACAGACAATTATCGGTTTCCGGTTGATTGTAAAAAATTAATTGTTCGCCCGTGCGGCTACTTTGCCACTGCGGAGACTTGTGCCACGTATTGCAATCGATAGCTACTTTGCTATGGAAACAGATAGTAGAGATCACGGGGTGCCCGGGTGTGTAGCGTGTATTCGGTGTAAAAGCGATCAGAAGCTTGGAGTAGGCGAGCATTATAATTGGATCGGTTCGTTTTCGTTTTGATTGCAGCGTATTGGCCGCGAGGCGACAGCGCAGCTTCGTCGCTTTTCGGTGGAATGCCCGGTGGATATGGGTTGGGGGCCCACCATTTGCCGTCGGCTTACGCCATCCTGGGCCGAGGTGGCTCTGCTCCCGGTTTTGGGGGCCACACACCGGCCTCTGCACCACCGCCGCCCCCATATTCGCACAGCAGCCTTGGAACACTCAGCGTGGCCGCCAGTCAAGCCGCCAGTTTAGGTAAGCCACCCCCTTTCGTCATTTTCTTCAATCAACTGGTTAAGGACTGCGTCTCCTAGAGTCTAGGACCTAGACAGACGACACTCGCACGTGACTGCACACAATCACCACATTACACTCACCACCGCTAGACCACGCATACGTACGCGAGGATTGCAAGGGTCCGGGATTCCACTCCTGATTTCTCAATAATGCAAACACGGGGTTTCTTAATAGTCAAAATCGCCAGATGAAAGATCAATCTAGGGGGCTATTTGCCTCCCAACAAATTTCGTTGTTAATTTTGTTAGCATGAAGCATTTTCAATTGTGTCGAATGGACATGGACTCTTCCAAATTTTATAACAAATCTAGTTGTCAATTTTTTCAATTTGAAGCATTTTAAATTATGTCGAATGGACTTGGGCCCTTCTAAATTTTATAACAAATTTCGTTGTTAATTTTGTTAGTATGAAGCATTTTCAATTGTGTCGAATGGACATGGTCTCTTCCAAATTTTATAACAAATCTAGTTGTCAATTTTTTCAATTTGAAGCATTTTAAATTGTGTCGAATGGACTTGGGCCCTTCTAAATTTTATAACAAACCTAGTTGTCAATTTTTTCAATTTGCAGCATTTTAAATTGTGTGGTGTTTCTTACTAGTCAAAATCGCCAGATGAAAGATCAATCTAGGGGGCTATTTGCCTCCCAACAAGCAAGAACATGTGTAGAGTGGGGCCCGAGAAAGGGGAATCAGGAGTAATGCGAACAGTAGGTCCCTGATTCCCTAGCTCGGCCAAGTTTGCTGGTTGTAGAAGGGCGGATCATGGACCGTCCCGGGTGAAGTGTGTTTACGGCATGCCGGTTTTATCCTTACCCTTAACAAAACAAAACTTTTACGTTTGCCACACGTAATTCTCATTATTCGGTAGCATATCGACAGACACGATAGGCGATAGGCGGCAGCACCGTCGTCTGTCCATTGCTTCTCGCGGCTCCGCGACATACTGCCGAATAATGAGAATTACGCCTTGTAATCGTAAAAGTAGGACTTTTGAGGCAAATTGCCCCCTAGATTGATCTTTCGTCTAGCGATTTTGACTACTGAGAAACCCCGTCTTTGCATTATTAAGAAATCAAGAGTGGAATCCCGGAGCCTTGCAATCCTTATTAATATAAGTTATTACATTTACCGTAACATGTACGCCTCCGCTCAAAAGTATGTGAACAACACGTTTAATTTTTTATGCGGTCTAGTTTATACAGCTAATAATAAATTCATTCGATATCTCACCAATAATTATTATTATTCATCGTAGATTGAAATCAGATCATCGTAGATTGAAAGAGTATTAGCCCTGCCGAAGAAACTTTTATTTATTCAAGAGATTGTAATAATTGAATTGTACAATTTGGTAATATTCAAATAAATTATACTTGCAACAAAATGTCCACATATTTTTGAGCGGGAGTACGAAACGGATTAACAAAACCAAGTAGAATTTTATTTCGGTTTAAATGAATTTAGTAGCATTCATATTTTTATGAGACTCTATTCAGAATCTTCATACGAGTCAGACACGATATGTTGGGCATGGGGTTAATATCTTCCTACACTGCCTGCCTCAAAATTGTTTTGAGTCGTTGAGATCGCCTGTATCATTCCTTGCCATACCCTATAAATGTTAAACGAACTCTTTATATTGATCGTACTAATGTTAAATAAACTTAGAATAATCTCTCGGCGCTACGGTTTCGATCAAATTCTACACTATATAGCTATTTTGTAACACACTCAAACGTGTCGATTCGGATTTGAATCTGTTACGTCGTAAGACCACGTTTGTTATAGACTTGTTTTCTATAAGAGGTGTTACGTCCTCTAAATGTTAGTTAGGCGAAGATTCATGATGCAAGTGGTGTAATCGTGTGATGATGATTTCGATCCAGGTATCAATCCAGCAAGCGCAGCATGGTGGACGATGGCCTCACACCTGGCGGCACACGACTACCTCGCGAGGTTACAAGGAGCGGCAGGACTCCCTGGGTTTCCACCTGGTGCTGAGAGCCTCCTGCCACCCTATCCTGCCTCTCTACTTAATCCCCCGTCCCTTTCGTCTCACAAGTCCAGTAAGTGTAAGTATCGAAACGTTTATTTCATCTTATTAAGGGGGTAGACTCGTTCCCAGGATTGCAAGGGTGCGGGATGCGCCTTCTGATTTCCCGATAATGCAAACATGGGGTTTTTCATTAGTCATAAGCGATAGATAAAACATCAATCTAGGCAGTGATCGCTCTCAGAAGTCCTACTTTTACGTTCGCGAGATGTAAATTGCATTATTCGGCAACATTTAGCTGTCGCAGCTTTATGAAAATAGCTACATGCGCAGCTGTATGCTTCCAAATATGCAAATTATGTTGCATTTACAAACTCCTTTGTTTTTCTCAAATTTTTTTCCTTTTTTATCTCTCAAAATCTCCATTCTTTCTTTGTTTCTTACGGGACTAGACTCGCGTTTCCAGGATTGCAAGGGTTCGGGATACGCCTTCTGATTTCCCGATAATGCAAAGGTGGAGTTTTTCATTAGTCATAAGCGATAGATAAAAGATCAATCTAGGCAGTGATCGCTCTCGAAGTCCTACTTTTACGTTTACGAGATGTAAATTGCATTATTCGGCAACATGTAGCTGTCGCAGCTTTATGAAAATAGCTGCATGCGCAGCTGTATGCTTCCAAATATGCAAATTACGTTGCATTTACAAACTCCTTTGTGTTTCTCAAATTTTTTTCCTTTTTTATCTCTCAAAATCTCCATTTTTTCTTTGTTTCTTACGGAGCTAGACTCGCGTTTCCAGGATTGCAAGGGTGCGGGATACGCCTTCTGATTTCCCGATAATGCAAAGATGGGGTTTTTCATTAGTCATAAGCGATAGATAAAAGATCAATCTAGGCAGTGATCGCTCTCGAAGTCCTGCTTTTATGATTACGAGATGTAAATTGCATTATTCGGCAACATGTAGCTGTCGCAGCTTTATGAAAATAGCTACATGCGCAGCTGTATGCTTCCAAATATGCAAATTACGTTGCATTTACAAACTCCTTTGTTCTTCTCAAATTTTGTTCATTTTTATCTCTCAAAATCTCCATTCTTTCTTTGTTTCTTACGGGGATAGACTCGCGTTTCCAGGATTGCAAGGGTGCGGGATGCGCCTTCTGATTTCTCATTAATCCCTTCTGGCCTATATAGCCCTATATAGCCTTCTGGTTTTTCATTAATCATAAGCGATAGATAAAAGATCAATCTAGGCAGCGATCGCTCTCAGAAGTCCTACTTTTACGTTTACGAGGCGTAATTTGCATTATTCGGAAGCTTACAGCTACGCATGTACACTGACTCCCATTAATATCCGGACGCTCTCAAAAAACGATAATATTTTTAATATTGGACTATACGATTGGAACTATTTTAGGAAGCTAGAGAAATTAGTTTACTACAGGATGTGAATAGATTTTTTTTCAAAGTTGCATTATACACCATTTTACATTGTCCGTATATTAGTGGGAGTCACTGTAGCTATTTTGATATAGCTGCGACAGTTACAGTTAACCACGAAAGTATTTGAAGGCACTTTAATACATACAAATTTATGAACATTGCAATGTTATTTTTTTGCAAACAAATTATTAAGAGATGAAATCAATTTTCGTTTTCTCCTGCTTTTCACAATCAATGCAGAACATTTTTATTTTGCATAAAAATCTGCAGTCTAATCATCGCCATACAAATTTTCTTGTTGATGGTTTCCTCCTTCAGGATTGATGCACACATTTGTTATTAATTTTTTAAATTTGTAGACAATAAGGATTGCTATTTCCAGATCAATATGGCACGTAATTGTTTATTGTTTAGCTTTCTACGCCCTTTTCGACGCATTTTACAATTTTCCTTGTCTCTCAGTACTCTTCAGTGTTATTCAAAATATTTTCTACCCTATTAAATTTGTCGATATTTATTAAATTAAACGAGTAGATATCGCCTCCCCCGAGTTTACCCAAATAGCGTTTCACCTCGGAGCGTGACGGATCAGACTCATTCACTGCCCAGCATATGTGTACGCACTTTAAAACAGTATAACTTTTTTATAATAGCACCAAACGACCTGATGTTTTGTCAGCAATTAGAAGCATTGGTTTGTTAAATGATATGTAAAGAAGATTTTCTTCTTTTTTATTTGATCCCCTAATGAAAATTTAAAATATACGTTTTGTAGATTTATGTTTTGTAGATTTATACACGTGTTGAAAATTTCATCAAAATTGATTAACATAAATGTCTATATGGTTAAATGTGGTGAAAATCATAGTTTTTCGCGACTTTTGGCCAGTTTCTGCTTAAAATCCACAAATTTTGATATCTTTCGATGCGTGTCGTCTTTTTCTGCGTCAACCGATTTCGATGAAATTTTCAGCATGTATATAACTAACATACATCTACGAAACGCATATTTTAAATTTTCATTACGGTCTCTAATAAAAAAGGTATAAATGGTGCCGCTTTTACTTTCACATGTAATTCTTAGCAATTGCAATATTTTCCAAATCTTTTTTGCATGTAGTTTGGTAAATCAATTCTTCTAATTGCTCAAGAAAAGTCAGGTCGTTTGGTCCGATCATGAAAAAGTTATACTGTTTTAAAGTGCGTTCAAATACTTTCGTGTTTCACTAATCAGCAGAAAGATTCGAAAAATTGACAAAACATTGACGTATTATTTTCGACGTACTAAAATTGTGAATGAACAAACTCAATTTTAACTGAATTGTGCCAGTGATTATAAAATTTTGGAATTCAGACTTTCATAACCACCGTCGTACTATTAATAATACTCACAATCTTTATTTCTCATTAGCATCCTCTTCTTGTTCAACCTCTGCAATAACACCAACAAACGATCCGTTGCGAGAGTAGCGTTATAAATATTAAATTTTCATACTTTGGAATGTTTCTTTCAAGAATTTTGTTCCGAGCCAATAATAGTCTACCTACTGTTGTGCGATCGTATTACAATACATTGAAATTCTAGCATTGTCGTATTCAAAACAGTCATGAGATGTATTCTCTCCTCTCGCCCCATAAACATGCATTGTCAACTTTAGTAATTGCATCGGCACGTCTCCAGTGCATCTAGAGGTTAAATTCCAGGCTGGCTATATTTCAGTCCCTCCAATAGTCAGTCAGTGGGATAAAGTTAAGAAGACAGTGTTCGCCGTCCTCTGTAATCATGTTAGCAGTCCCGACCCTGACTATAAATTAAACTCAGGCTGACAACTACCGGTCGTACAACTATGTAACGGCTCTTGTAAAATCATCTGTCTTCTGTCGACACTTTTATATCCATCTGGTGCTCGCCACTAAATTATACTCTGACTATCTACTTAGGATTTTAACAGACTCTATTATCTTTTTCATAAACAGACACTTTTGCTGTAACATCTGCCCCCACGTGTTCTTAAGTAATATTTTCTTGATCACTCCTTTAGGATTTCGAATTGTTCATGGGGACTCTATATCATTTTTATAGTCCCCAAATTTTTCATAGGCTCTAGGCCAGTCTTGTCAAACCTATGACACACAGGCTTTGTAAATGACCCACGCGTTTATTGTAATATCGGCCTTTTTTTAATTATAACAGAGAAAAAAGTTAATCGAAAATATTAGACTATTATTGTATAATGTAAATATGTAATGTCAGATTTATAAAAAAATTAATGAATGAATGAAAATAAAATATATAAATGAAAAATAACAAAAATCCAAGTGGAATGTGCAAGAGTTACAGTTATAAATCAAAAAGGGAACTAAAACCTTTTTTGGATTATTTCAAAAGTGAGAACCAAAAAGAATCAACTGTCAATTTTATCTCTTAACAAAATGTTTGATGTTTCCAAATAATGGATATCCTTTTTTCCCCCCCCCCCCCCTCCTCTTTCTAATTGAGACCACTGCCTTATGATCCACGGGCTATTATTTAAAAAAGAAATAAAAGTAATTTTGATCCGCTCTTCAAAAAGGTTCGCCATCACTGTTCTAGACTGTAGAATATACACTCTAGACTTAGAGTCTTCTTTAGATTTAACCCTGGAAAGATCAAAATCAGAAGAAGTGTACTAAAGTATGTACAGGGTATATAAAAGGAATGGTCATCCGTCCTAGGGGTGAGTCTACAACTCTGGATCGGTGGACATTTGTAAGAGAAACTTGCCCCGGCATTGTTTATAACAAAAAAAATTATTGTTAAAGTTTTTTTTACATCAACGCCTTCTACTCATCGAGAAGAGCAAAAGTTTGAAAGGAGCCATATGTCGCAAACAAATAGTTATTGAGTTATAAGCTGTTAAAGTTTTGCAAAATTTGTTTGTGTGGACTTATACGTATAGACAAAAGCCTACCACTACAGTCCACACGTTCGTGTCGATGAGACAGAACATCCATGTACAAACAGATCGTCGAATCTTTCATATCAATCTTGGAACTAG